>QUTJ01031832.1:0-25981 GCA_003573635.1 Goniomonas avonlea | reverse complement strand
AAGAGCAGGAGAGAGAGAGAGAGAGAGAGAGAGAGAGAGAGAGAGAGAGAGAGAGGGAGGGAGAGAGAGAGAGATGCGCACCAGGAGCGGGTTCTCGTCGGGGCACACGATGGCCATGGGGCCGACGGGCTCGTGGACCTTGACGGTTGCGCCGTAGAAGGGAGTCTCCTGCACGGTGCCGCCGAACTTGTCGCAGTAGGCGCCCCAGTGGAACAGCCTCCGGATGGAGCAGTCGACCTCGGCGAGGGCCTTGTCCGTGGTGCACCCCGTCATGGCGGCGATGCGCCCTGCATGCGTGCGTCAACACCCGCTCCCGCTGATCCCAGCTGGGTCTATTATCCCGTGCAAGGGCTCCGGTAAGCTGCCTCCCTCTGGTCAATCTGCCTCCCTCTCCAGGGTGAGCCCAGCTTGGTCTATTCCCGAACAAGGGACCTGGCCTCCCTCTCCCTCGTCGTGTTGCCACTGACCTCAAATCGATACAACACGGCAGGCACTCACCAGCGAACTCGTCACGGCGCAGCTCCAAGTTCTCGGCGAGGTAGTACACAATCTGGGCGCGGTTGTGCGCGGCGCGCTTGCCCCAGCCTGCACGAGCTCAATCAGACACGTGCAAACCAACGACAGTCAGATGTAAGCGAGGCCTCAGAGTGTTGCTCTGGGAAACTGACAGAGCATCCGGATGGAGGGGGAGGGAGGGAGCAGGGAGGGAGAGAGCAGAGAGCGGGAGGGCGGGAGAGGGAGCGAGGCAGAGAAGGAGCGAGCGTGAAGGAACGAGGAACACTCGAACTGCGCGGTTAGGTCAGAGAGGGCGACGAGGGAGCGAGGGAGAGGGAGGGAGAGTCAGGAAATTACCACTCAAGTAGTCGCCATCCACTGACAGGAGAGCAACAACTCTGCACAGTGGGAGGGGAGTGCATACACCAAGTGCCACCACAAGCCGGGTGACACACGATGAGCCAAGGACGGCGCCGACTCGATACAAGAGGGGTGGGGGGTCACCTCCGAAAGCAGCGTGCGCGGCCTCGACAGCGTCCCTGATGTCCTTGCGGTTGCCCTCACCAACGTGGGAAATCGTCGTGCCGTCGGCCCCCTGGACCTGCGCACACAAACCGTCAGGCGATATAAGAGAGTGAGTGAGTGAGTGAGTGAGAATTTCAAGCATCTCAGATCTCGATCACAAGACTCGCGCTCTCGGCCTCTCAGATGGCACTCGGCTCGCTCTGTCTCCCCTCTCACCTTCCGCCAGACCCTCTGGACTCACGCGTACCCACGAATACCTAGCATATGCAAACATCTAAAGGAAACGGCCGCCTCATGCCAGACTGCGCTCTGGTCAGACACATCGAACACGCTGTGACAAGTCAGGCAAGCAACGTGCCTTGCGGACATAGACGGCGTCGGGCCTCTTCTGCACTCCACCGATGTACATCTTGGGTGTGCGGTCAATGGCCGGCACGGCAGCGCCGTTGAGGGTGGCGATGTTGACCACGGCAGGGGACTCGCCCGCGCTCGGGTTGACAGGCCGCTCGGGAACACTGGGAGGCCCGGGTAAATAGGCGCCCATCCCCCCGCTGCCTCCACCACTCCTCTCGCTCCCTCCTTGCCCTTCCTCTCTCCTCCCTCCTCTCGCTCCCTCCTTGCCTTCCTCCCCCTCCTTTGGCCCACGCAAAAACAACGGATCTGAGGCGGAAAGACGAGACGCACTAGGAACCAAAGTCCTTGGCCGGCTCCTCGCTGGCGAGTGCGGGGCGTGCGCGCTCCTCCCACTTAGGGCGGCAGTAGGCGTACAGGCCCTCCTTGCCTCCGTCACGCCCGAAACCGGACTCGCGGAATCCACCGAAGCCTGGCGGCGGGGTGAGACTCGATCCTGTCTACGTGCAAGAAATCGCGGGCGCAAACAAAGGCTTCAGAGCTCACTCCTGCATGTCTCCGCCGACACCGTGGCTGGGCAAGACATGGATTGTATCCAAACCACCACACACCACCACCACACCACACCACCACCCACACCACCACCATCCACGGCACTCCACACTCCACACCGAAGACCAAGAGGACATACCGGCGGCGGCATCGAAGAGGTTGTGGGCGTTGACCCACATGGTCCCCGCCTTGACGCTCAGGCACACCTCCATGGCCAGACCAATGTTCTCGGTCCACACCGACCCACCGAGACCGTAGATGCTGTTGTTGGCCAGGGCAATCGCCTCCTTGGCAGTGCGGAACGTCTGCACCGTCAAAATGGGGCCGAAGATCTCCTCCATGACGCAGGTGGACGTGGTGTCGCAGCCGAGCACGAGCGTCGGCGGGAAGTACAGGCCAATGTCCGGCATGCACGCGCACGCCTGGAACACCTCGTTGCCCTCAGCCTTGGCGATGTCAACGTAGCGCTGCAGCGTCTTGAGCTGGCTCTCGTCCACGACCGCACCCATGTCGATGTTCTTGTCCAAGCTGCGCTCATGCGTTACCAACACGCGCGTGCGCACGCGACAACGCCGCGTCCTTAGGTCTCGGGTGCGGCGTTTACAAATGGCAACACTGTGCTGCACAGTGCATGCGAACGCGTACACTGTGCGCAAATGCGTGCGGTAGCATCCACCTGTGTGCGCGCGTGCAGGGGGGAGGAAATCAAATTGCTGGGCACCTGTGGCCAAGACGAAGAGTGCGCATGCGCGCCTTGAGCTTCTCGACGAGGACGTCGTGGATCTGCTCCTGCACCAGCAGGCGAGAACCGGCGCTGCACACTTGGCCCTGGAAGTGATCGTCAGTTTAAGAGAAATAACTCATTCGCGCACTGCCCCACTCCACTGGTCTGCAACGCGTGCTTGCTCGAGACTGCTGACTCCTCGCCCTGCACTCCTTTGCACGGTTGACGTGTTTGTGAAATCGCGACTTTTGACACCCACAAAGCAGCATCACACAAATGCAAACGTGGGCGGTTTTTCCAGATAAACACGCGAACTATGGTACCTGGTTGAACCAGATCGCGTCGACAACGCCCTCCACAGTGCTGTCAATGTCAGCGCTGTCGAACACGATGACGGGTGACTTGCCGCCCAGCTCCAAGCTGTGAAGATGAGTCAGGCAACCAGCGGTCCACTGCGACACTGGCATAAACGTGGAGAGAGTTGGTCGCCTCCCCGCGTGCGCGGGTTATTGCACGAGTCTGTTTGAAGAGCTCCGTTCAAGTACTGACGCAGAGTGGACTTGTCGCATCGAGAGGGCAAGTCTGACCTGATCATCTTGCCAGTTCCAGCAGTCAAGCGGCGAAGGATCTGGCCGACACCAGTGGAGCCCGTGAAGGCCACCTTGAGCTTGGGGTCAGGAGCTACGGTGGCGAAACAACACTGGCGTGACCCACCTTGTCAACGAGAGGGTGGGCCGCCAGAGCAGAGCCAAAGGCACCGCCACCGGTGACGATGTTCAACACACCCGGGGGGAGACCAGCCTGCATTGGCGTGTCGGTGATCTGGGTTGGTTCTGACACACAACGCACCTCAGCGCAGATCTCAGCAAACAGAAGCGCTGACAACTGCGTGTACGATGCAGGCTTGAGCACCACAGTGTTGCCCATGGCAAGCGCGGGCGCAACCTGAGCAGACCTTTAGCAAGGCAGGGGTTCAAAAAGCAACCACACACCTTCCATGAGAGCAACATCAGAGGGAAGTTCCAGGGCACGATGGCGCCCACCACACCAACGGGTTTCCAGTTGGCCATCTCGGTGTCAGCGAGCTGCGCCCATCCTGCGTAGTGGTAGAACCACCGAGCAACCAAGGGAATGTCGGAGTCGCGAGTCTCGCGCACCGACTTGCCGTTATCCAGGGCCTCGACAACAGCAATAAGACGGTGGTGCTTCTGGATGTGGCGAGCAATGGAGTACATGTGGCGCGCACGGACATGGGGAGGGGTGGCGCTCCAACTCTTGTACGCGGTGTGCGCGGCATTGCAGGCAACGTCCACGTCCGCCTGCAAGGCTGTTAGGAGACTACGGGGGATAAGAGACATATCGAACACACAGTCTGGCCGATAAGCGTCTGGGTCAGTTTCTCGCCGGTGGCAGGGGCCTTGATGTCAAGGTAGGAGCGGCCGGCCGGGTGCACCCACTTGTTGTCAATGAAATGGCCAAACTTGCGGCCATGGTCATCCAACCACTTGTACGCGACATTGGGATCCTCGGGAGCGGGACCATACTCAAGGGTCTCATACACCTGAGCAATGCTGGGGGTCTTGCTGGCAACGATCGCGGACGCCGTCTTGGCAGGGGAGCCTACGGAGCACTCCGTCAGCAAACGTGGAGAAAAACACGTTTGAACTCACTCGCGGTCGCGGCAGCAGTGGCTGCAGCCTTCACTCCGTTCACACCTTCCTGCTCCATGTTGTCAGCGACTGGCCGCCAAGCAAAAATGAAAAAATCACGTTGGAGGCCCGTCCTCGCTTGCGGCCACTATCAGTCTCAGCAGTGGCATCCTTGTCCTTATTTTTGGGAGGCATGTGATGATTCAAAAGATCAACTTGACGCCGACGGTACACAGGGAACGGTGCGTGAATCTTGTTGCTGTCGTCCAGCCAGGAAGACACACGAGCCCTCTGTGCCCGACGTGGGGATTTGTTTGCCGTGTCGACGTGGGTTTCGCGAAAACCATATTCGATTTATATAATTTCGCACAGTCGGGGGCATCAATTAGAAGTTTCAGATGGTGTTCGATCAAATTTTAATTAAGCTGACATCTGTTTTGCATCTCATCCAAAACCCACAGTTATTCGCTGCAAAACTCAGGCGCGCGAGCCAAACTCTGCGTGAGCAAGATGCCACACCCGAGGAATGAAGGCATGCCCCTGGACATCAGCTGGGTGGAGCGCGGCCGTGTGAACATGCCGGCGATCAATCGTCGCGCGGCGACCCACCAAACGCGTCGCTCCATCAAAAAGTCGTGGCAGGCCGCCTGGCTTCTGCGCGCCGTGTCGGTCATGGATTTGACGACACTGTCCGGTGACGACACCAAAACCAACGTGAAGCGCCTTTGTTTCAAGGCCAAAACCCCGGTTCGTCAAGATTTGATTGCAGCTATGGGTGTTAAGGATTGTAACATCACCACTGGCGCGGTGTGCGTCTACCCTTCTCGCGTCCCCGACGCTGTCGCGTTCTTGAAGGGAACCGGCATCCCTGTTGCATCGGTCGCAACGGGCTTCCCAGCTGGACAGACACCTCTGGCTCAGCGTTTGGCAGAGATTAAATGGGCAGTTGAGCAGGGAGCTGATGAGATCGACATTGTCCTCAACCGCACCCTGGTCTTGGAACAGGATTGGCAGGGGCTTTACGACGAGGTCAAACAGATGCGCGCAGCTTGTGGCCACGCACACATGAAGTCGATTCTGGCCACTGGTGAGCTTGGCAATTTCTATAACATCCATCGGGCCAGCCTTGTGTGTATGATGGCTGGTTCGGACTTCATCAAGACCAGCACCGGAAAGGAACCTGTCAACGCCACGGTGCGGCGGTGCCCGCCTCTCGTTCTCAACTGACGTATTTTTCAGCTTCCCGTGGCCTTGGTCATGATTCGTGCTATCCGTGAGTACTATGAGAAGACAGGATTCAAGGTCGGTTTCAAGCCCGCAGGCGGCCTGCGTGCCGCTAAGGACGCCCTCAGCTGGTTGGCTCTCATGAAGGAAGAGCTCGGTGAGCCTCCACAGGCGATTTCACAGATCTTTCTTGCATTTTCTTTGGTCTTGGGTCCGCTGACATTTCCACAGGCGATGAGTGGACCAAACCTGATTTGTTCCGCATCGGTGCCAGTGCGATGCTTGGTGACATTGAGCGTCAGCTCTACCACAATGTCCACGGGCGGTGCGTTCTTTCCCGCGTTGATGCCTCTTTGAGCATTCATGCTGAGATTGATTGTTTGGTAATCGTTGTTTGCAGGTACGCGGCCAACCACCAGTTTTCTATGGCGTAGTGCCGATGCTGCGTGGTCACTTGCGTGCACATCACTGTATATGGGCGTGTGTCTGCATAGGCAGCATATGACCGGTAGCATGGAGTAAACTTCTTGTGACTCGGTTGCGTGTCGAGGAACGCCAAAAACTGTTTTTCCATTTTATTCACCGTGATCATCTGGATTATATCAAAATGCTCCTAGCCTCGAGAGGGTCGTAGGGTGGTGATGCCGGTGACTGCGTCGCCAAAGACTGTATCCGGCGAAGCAGCTGTCGCACCTGCAGCACCAGCGTCAGGGAAGGCTTTGTAGAGTGTCGTCAATCAAGTACCCGTGCCTCGCAATCATTGTGGTGTGTCAAACAGGTGTCACAGTAAGCTCAAGTACCCGTGCATCAGCAGCATCGTTATCTTCTGCCCGCTGGGCCTGCGCCTTGAGGAGTTGGAGCTCCAAAGTTTCGATGTTGCCCAAGTAATGACGCTTTCCATCCATGAGATCCTGCACCTGCGCCTGATCGGGGTCAAAACCAGAACATGGAAGAGCATGCAGCACCTCGAGCGACTCCAGCTGCTGACTCCAGTGTGCGTTGGAGGCAAATACTGAGTCCACAGCATCTTCTCCGATCCGTTGAAACCACGGAGAGAAACTGGTTATTCTCACTGCATCAGTTGTCGATGAAATTGGGCGGCGAGTCTCTGGCGCACTCCAGCAGGCAGTAGGTGACACGTGTCGGCCGGAGTGCAGGGTGGCTCCGAAGATCTCTGGCGATCGTGGTCGCAAAGGAGTGGCAACGGGCACGCGCGCACGTGGCGCAGTGTGGGGAGACCTTATCTCGCGTCTGCGAGGGGAACCATGGGCCTGAACCAGCCTGGGAGCGGCGGTGCTGGCAAGAGACAGGTCGTCAGCCAGGCGGCTTTGGTGCAGCGCTGTGGAAGGGAACAGTGGCGAATGGAGACCAGAAACGTGAAGAACTGTCGAAGGGGAATCCTGTTTCGGTGAGCGTACATTCTGTGGGGAGTGGTACCAAGGTTCAGGGGACATTCGGTAGTGATTCAAGGAGGCAATATAGGTCGGTAGAGACATAGTGGCGCTCGGAGATCCAGAGCGAGGTTCCAGAGCACGAGAAGGGGATAAATTCACAGGAACACCAATGGGTGAATGTCCCAATTGACGCGTGGGAGAAGAAGATACATCGGTGATCACCGCACGGGATCCTTCAGTGAGTGGGGAACGCTCGCGTCGAGAAGGAATGGTTTCGACGGTTTTGGAAAAGACTTGGGGAGAAGCAAGATAGCTTCGAGCTTCAGGTGCTGAAGGGGATGGGCAAAAGTTCAATCGCGTTGGAATCAACGGACGGCCGGCCCGAACGGGAGTAGATGTTGCAGTGCTCGAGACAGAGGGGCTCGGAGATCTGCGAACTGATTGTGGACTCGGCGACACTCGCTCGGATTGGGCAATCCTTGCTTCAGGAATGCCAGGAGAGCAAGAGTCAGAAGCGAGCTCCAGCTGCGAGTGCAAGAATTCCAACTCTGCGCGCAGTCGAGCGGCCTGTGCTGATCGGTTATGAACTGATAAAAAAAACAAGTTCACACCTTTTCTCGTTCGATGCGTCCTTCTAGATCATCTTTTGGAACTGGCATCAGCCTGATCTGCTCCTCTAGGGAAAATATCCTCGTCTTGAGCGAGACTCGGTCTTGCATTTTGAACTGGCTCCACTCAGAAATGATCGTTCTTTGATCTGTTTCAGTCATACGGTATGATGGGGTTTGACACGTCAAAGGCTTGGTGGAAGGTCGTGGGTTTTGTCAGGTTTCTCTGAAATAGGCCAACCATGGCGACCTCCGATGTTGGGTCGTATGGCGCCGTGGAGGTTCCAGTTTTGCGCCCCAACACTGTTGCGGACAAGGGTGTGAAGGTACTATTTACCTTTTCCAGGGTTCTTGTCTGTGCTGATGTGTTATTTCAGCGAAGAATCGCGTTCTTCGCCATGACCAGTGTGGTGCTCGTTGGTGCTGCTTGCATCTTGTTGGCTGGCCCTCCTCGTACCGAGCTTGACGAGTATGATTACTACAACGATGCATCCATGCTCCGATTGCGCGACGATGCATACTTGTCAATGCTTTGCGATGACTCCCTCAAGAGTGCCGCGGACAGCGTCGTTCAGCGGAAGCTCGAGTCAATCGTGTTGACCAACGCTGAGAAGCTTACACACAGTGACAACACCGAGGCCAACGTCAATGTTGTTACTCGCATTGCCGAAGAGCAATTTCTGTATAACAGGGACGACATTAGGAACCTTCGCCTCCAGGTGTGTGGCTCTTCATGGATAGCACATTTGTTGAACAAGGAGGTCCCAGGTGACTGCTGCGATCTCTCCCAGCATTCAGCCGCAGCGACTGGCAGCTGTTGGTGAGCTTCAAGAAAAAATGACTGGACACATCATGGATGTTCTGCATCGGGAAGCCAAGAAGGAGATCAACCAGATGCTCGTCCTGACCGATGAGCCACGATTCTTGGAAAACGAGCAGAAAGCTGAGTTGTTGTCGAAAACGGTAAGTGGCAGAAATTTGGTTCGGGACTCTGTCGTGACGTTCTCGCAAAGGATAACATCATGAGGCGCGAAGTGGAGGCCCGAGTTGTCCGTTTCATCAATTCTCGTGTGGAGAAGGCGTCCGAGCTCGCGGTTAATGATGCGATTGCGCGCCTTAAGACCACAGTTGCCCGAGCCAAGGCAAGCGAAGGAATTGCTGCTGCAGGTCCCGCAGCCTCTCTGGCCGCAGCGATCCGCAAGCACACCCTCCATGATATCAGCCCGCAGGTTCGTCCAATGCTGATCGCCCAACACACACTCCTGAGCTTTAGGAGAGATTTTGTCACACCATTAGGTTCATGAAATCCAAGAGATCTTAGGTGAGCTTTTCCCACGGCTCGTCTTCGCTCATTATCTCGATCGATGAGCATAGTTCACCATGCCATCTACAGACCGAAAAAAAACTAGTGACGTTGAGGCTCGGTTCCGACACGCCAGATGTTCGAAACTCGTGTGTCGTATCAGGCGCCCCAGGCGCACACTCGTTTGTCGGGTCGTTGCCGCCCACGCGAATGAGCAGTGAAATTTGGTTGAGCTGGCGGATAGCAGACAGGCCTGTGTCGATCTGTGCCAGAATGTCTTTGGACACAATAGGTTGTTTTGAGAGCCCACTGTGTCTTATCAGGACAACGCATATGGTAGGCCAGACTCTGTTCGAATTGATCACTTATCTTTGTGCATGTCGAGCCTTGCTCGCTGCGAGGGCTGGCCCAACGCGACACTCCACATTTGACTCTGACGCGACAGGCCCACGCTGCGCAATCATTGGCCCCGGCCCCGTCGACCAAGACACAGCCGTCAGCTGCCGCCGCCGCCAAGGCTGCGCAGCACCAGTCTGCTGCTGCCCGATCTGCGGTGTCCGTGGCCGCGGCGGCGCTTGTGATTCTCGCGGCAATGGCTGTCGCTGTGTAAGGGGGGTTTGTTTAGTGTAATCACGATTTCATCACTCTGCGCGTCGTATATGCTCCTCTCCCTCTCTCTTGACCGAAACACAAGAATATTCAGCTGTGCAGCAACCCGTAATGGCCCATCTGGTCCCGGATAGAGAAACTCGAGGACTGCAGCCTGTACCTCAGGTGTATGTCGTCAAAAGAGAGAGACGCGAGCGCCAAGCCTCACGAAAAATCAGAGTACCGGTACCGGTATGATCAAAGTTCATCAAACAGAAAATGAGCTCAAATTTATTAACGAGACAAGGTTTTAGTAGATCGTATCTTCGATAAGAGATCGGCCCAAATGCGGAAATGGTTCCAAGACCAAGACCAGATCCCAGAGGTGTTCGACTCAATGGTAGATGGCCTGGCTTCCATCTATGCAAAGAAGCTCCGGCCACTAGAGAACGCGTGTTTGTTTTCTGAGTTCGAGTCGCCTCTGCTCGAACCTTCGGACATCAAAGCGAAACCGATGGTGCTGATTTTGGGTCAGTACTCGACAGGAAAGACGACAATGGTCAATTATCTGCTCGACCGAGAGTATCCTAGTGCCCATGTTAGTCCAGAACCTACCACGGTGCGGTCGTCAGCTGGCGACTTCTCCGCTCATTCGTTTTGGCAGGATCGTTTCTTCGCCCTAATGCACGGAAAGGACGACAGAGTGACACCAGGACACGCGGCGTGTGTCCAGCCATCTCTACCTTTCCAGGTGTGGATATTATTCCCTTGTTGACCCTAGAGGGGTTTCTTGTCTCACTGCTTCTGCAGGGCCTGCAACAGTTCGGCTCCACTTTCCTTCAAAAGTTCGAGGTGGATGAGATCAATTCACCAATTCTCGAGAACATGATTTTGGTGTGTCGCGTCACCCCCGCGCCCCCTTTTGCTTTTACTCAACCTTCCTCAGATTGACACGCCTGGCGTCCTCTCTGGAGAGAAGCAGTCCATCGGTCGAAAGTACGACTTCCCTGAAGTTTGCCGCTGGTTTGCAGAGCGGTGGGTGCAACTGTTCATTGGTTGTTGTGTGTGAAAATGGCTATATCGAAAGGTCCCATAATCTGCGATTTCAGGTCTGATCTTATTCTTCTGGTGTTCGACGCACACAAGCTCGATATCTCAGATGAGCTGAAGACGGTCGTGGACAACGTCCGTTGCCATTCCGACAAGCTTCGCATTGTGCTTAATAAAGCCGATCAGGTCCGTTCCCAACATCAATCCCCTGTTCCTGGTCTCAGGCAATGCTGCGCAGGTCAATCCGCAGCAACTGATGCGGGTGTACGGAGCGTTGATGTGGAGCCTTAGTAAGGTCCTCGGCACCCCAGAGGTGTCTAGGGTATTTGTGAGCAGTTTTTGGTCAGAACCACACCGGTGAGTACCGTTTTTTGGGGGTGTCTTCGTGGTCGTAGCAGGATGTTCACGCACTGACACACACGCTGCCCCGCAGGTTCAAGGACAACGCAAACCTATTTCAAGCAGAGCTGAAGGATCTGCTCCGAGATCTCCACAGCCTCCCTCGCAATTCTGCCGTTCGCCGCATTAACGAGATTGTTAAACGGACGCGCCTCGTGAAGGTACTAAAACCAACTTATTCACTCAATTCCGCATGTGTGCTCTGTCTTTGTCAACTATGAGTCCCGTTCCATCAATGTAACTTTGTACGACCGAGCGTTTCTTTTCCATGGGTGTATGTGCACCTCATCGCTCATTTCCGCTCCGAGATGCCTCAGTTCCTCACTTCCACAGGGCATGCGCAAGTTAACACACACTTGCCTACCTCATCGCTCATTTCCGCTGAGATGCCTCAGTTTCTCACTTTCACAGCAAGTTAAACACCCGCTTCCATAGGTGTATGTGCACCTCATCGCTCATTTCCGCTCCGAGATGCCTCAGCTCTTCGGCAAGGACAAGAAGCAGTGGGAGCTCATTGCCAACTTGGATCAAGTGTTCGAGCAGGTGCTCCGCTTCACACAGGTCACAGCGTTTCACCCACCAGTTCAGGTTGCAAACCGGGTTCAGATCTGAGTGTGTTCACAACCCCCACGCCCCGCAAACACTCGCGTACCACTCTGCCGCCAATCGGTTCCCAATCGGGCAGGTGCCAATCGCTTGGCGCGGTGACAGGTGTCAGTCAGTTCATGGTGGCAATCGCTCCACAGGGCGGTGTGCCAGTGTCAGTCAGTCCAGGTGGTGTTGCGAGGTGCCGCCTTGGTCCTGTTGAGAGACAGAGAGGGGATGGAAGCACGTAGGGACTGACAGCCACAGGATTACAACGGGCACCTGGGAGCAGAGCTTTGTGGGAGAGAGAGAAAGGTCAGGAGAGAGTAAGTTAACAATTGCGACGTCGCTGACCTGTTGCTTGCCCATGTCTTTTTGACACGCTGTGGCAGGCTGCGCCCCGTCTCCTGCCCACGACTGCCGTTGACACTGTGCCACAGGTGTCCGTGGCCTCGCGCCTCCCGCTATCGGACTTTCCTGACATTGACAAGCTGCGGCGTGCGCTGGCTGTCTTCTGCCGCGCTCGCGGAGGCCTCGGGTCGCTCAAGAAAATCGATTTAAAGTCAGTGTTGTCACAGTGTCGTCACACTGCCTTGTCAAACCTGAATCGTGTGCACCTCTGCGTGTGGACACCTTCGCACTGCCTGTCAAACGTGCAACGTGTGCACTCGGCGGCCATATCTCTGTCGTGGTCGACCTGTGTGCTGTGTCGCTGTCTTTGCTTTTGCTGCCCAATCCAGCCGATACTCCTTGGAGAGGACGGGGAGAGGAGCAGATTAGGGGAGAAGGGGGTGCGAGAGCTCTTTCCCTCTCTCTCACTCTCTCGCTTTCTCTCTGCCCCTCCCTCCCTCCCTCTCGCTCTCTGTCGCTCACTCTCGCGTGCGCGCTCCTCTCTGGACAACCGCGGTTCCTGGAAGGTTTGCGCCCCCTGACTGTGGCCGCAGGCTTGTCGAAGTCGCGGACTCTGCGCTCTCAGAGGATTTTCCGCAACTCTTCACCCAGTTCCGAGAGTGGCCAGAAGAATGTGCCGCCGCCGCAACCGTTACCATATCCGAGTCGCCGCGGGCCTCTGTGAACGGAACAACCTTGTCACTCAGCGGAACATCCCCATCAGCCAACGGAACAACCTCATCAGTGAACGGAACTGCTGCGTCGGTTCACGGAACGACCGTGTCAGATCACGGCGTAGTTGATCCTGACGGAACAATGCCATCGTCAACTGGCGATGAGGGAGTGAGTGTCAGCACGCAGCCCCAGCAGCAGCCGGGGCCTGAGACATTACAATCCAGCGCGACTGAACTTAACGAAGATGGCACTCTTGTTGAAAAATAAATCAACCCCTGGTAATGTCGGAGCCTGGTCCCATTAAGATGCAGATATTACTTCGGCTATGTGCGCACATGTCGTAATAGTTTCCGAGTGTGTCGTGTACATGTGTGTGTGTGTGTGTGCGTGCCTGCGTGCCAGTGGGTGTCACACAGAGTGTCACAGACTCTCAGCGCACAGTTTACCTGCGCAATTGCAGTGTGTCATGTAGGGCCACTGCACGCGGAGTGTGCTCTCTCTCACTCACTGAACCTCATCGTCGTCCAGAGTTACTTGAATTGTGCTGTGGCGGCCGGGCACACATGCTGCCGCAGAGCGCCACGTGCCCACTAGCTCTATTGAGTATCCTGCCGAGCAACTTGAAGGCAGCGTGTACCAGCTACAGCCTGAGCGTTTTAATTAGTGCACTAGAAAAGTTTCGACGTGGCCACCTTGGCACTGACATGTGCATGTATAAATAATATAGCTAGTCCTGACATGTGCATAAAGCACGCCGCACTGAGGTGTAATTTGATCATATGAAAATATTAATCGCGGCCATCCGAGAGTCGATTGAATCGGATTGCGTGGCGCATGCACGTAGCTGCCACGGTGGCCGAAGTCCTTAATTAGTGCGCGTCCTAGTCACTCCGAGCTCTATTGCCTCCGAGAGTCGAGCGTCGTACTAGTAGATCTAGTACTCCATGTGTCGTACTGGTACGACATTTTAGTCGGCCGCGCGATATGCATGGGTCATTTTTCAAATGGGCATAGATAGTGTTTCTTAATTGGCGGATAATTGGTCCAGGATTGCACGAAAGCAGAGTGAGACCACAAAGGGTCCGAATTCCTCCCAAACTGGCAATCAATCAGACAATATTCTGTCATTGAGAAATTATCCGGCACACGGTACTGAAAAAAAACGTACGCGTACTGGTACGAGATCGTACTCGACTAGGAGGCACATAGCTAGTGGAGCTTAGAATTGATCAAGCCTTGAAGTTCAATTAATGCCTATAGAGAATTACACCGCTCACACTCTGCGATGCTCTCTCTGTCAGTGTGTGCATGTGTGTGTGTGTGTGTGTGTGTGTGTGTGTGTGTGTGTGTGTGTGTCACGGTGTGTCACGTGTGCTGTTAGCTTGCATATCGGCCAATTACGGTTGCCCGAAGGTTGAATTAGTTACTGAGTACCAAGTTGTGCACTTAATTGAGTGATTGACTCGGACTCAACTCCGAGGCCGGGCTAGATCCGCGACTCGCCAGCGCGCGATCGATCGATCGTACAGTCGGAGCTTGGACTCAGGTGTTATGAGTAATTAAGTAGTTAGTCGGCCTTCTTCAATGCACGGGGTCCTTCAGTTATCTCTCGATGTTTTTGGCTAGCTAGATGACACAACATGAGCGACCTGAAAATATACCGGCCTATGTATGAATCGCGAACCCTTGTCACACATCTAGACTTTGAGTCCTGCACGGCGCATGCCCGTCGTCGCGGAGTAACTTGAATCCAGGAGGCGGCCAGTAGCGATCGTACAATGCCCGACGGCCCGGGCCGAATTACGGAAAACTTGATCTGCCTTCCTCTGTCCACTAGCGCCCCTCTCTCGCTCACAGACACGCCAGCTCCGAGTCCTGGAGCACTGGCAGCCGGCCGGCTCGTCTGGCTTCCTCTGTCCACTGCCCCTCTCTCGCTCACAGACACACCTGCTCCTGGGGCAGCCGGCCCGCTGGTCTGACTTCCTCCTGCACTAGATCTTGATGCTTTTCACTGCTGAGGAGGCCAGGTGAGTGGCATCGCTGGTAAGTGGCAGCGGAGTCCACTCGTTCACTCAGTCTGCCAGGCTGAGGGGAGGTCGAATAGTATGAACCATCCTACGATTCCTACCCGACCAAAGAGAACGGCAGGCAATTGGTCCGAGTCTATTTGGCTCCACCGGCGCCAGTGCCCCTGCCTCGAGCTGCTCGAGGTTGAATCGATCCGGCGCGAGAGTCGAGCGTTGAAACCCATCTTTGTATTCTTAGACAGTACAAGACATCGGCCACGCTCACACAGACACGTTCAAAATAGCATGATCGATCTGTGGTAGTGACTTCTGTGGATGTGGACATCTAGCTGGGTCTTTCAAGTTGTACAAACCTTTGACATTGTTTTACACGTGTTGCATTCTGAACACCTACACCCGTGGACACTCACGTGAACACTCGCGAGAACACATACGTGCACACTACGTGAACGAGCGACGACTCGGCGTATTTCTCGCCGAGGCGTCGAAAGCCAATTGAAGCTACGGCCCACAGCCGACCCGTCCAGCGTGCGGATGCGGGCGGGGGGTCAGTGGCGCCCTGCGTGCGAGGAGACCATGGAACGCGGGTTGGCCAGTACTCCGCGCACTCTGCACTAATTCGTGTACTGGGGCATGCGCGAGGGCAGCGGCGCCTTGCTCCCAGGTCTTATCGGTGGTGGCGGAGTCCGAGCAGGAGATTGACTGTGCAAGCTGCTGGTACTGTACGAAGGCGCATACCCAGGCCCAGGGCTCATGGTTAGGCGATCGTTGCCTGTTGGGTTTCGAGACTTGGACGGGCTGGAGGTTCGCGCTCGCTCGGGGTCCGGGGGCGTCTCGGTTCTGGGGGGGCAGGTGTGAGGGGCAGGGGGAGAGGCAGAGAGAGGGAGGGAGGGAAGGGAGGATGCACAGGGGGAGAGGGGGAGGGAGGAGGGAAGGAGGGAAGGGAGGAGGGAGGGAAGAAAGGAGGAAAAGTAGGGCGGGCGAGGGGGGGAAGAGAGTTGTCCTCAAGGAGAGGCAGGGTGGAGAGGAGGAGCGCGGTGTGGGTGTGTGCCAGCGTGCTAAGTGAGCGTGCTAAGTGAGCGTGCTAAGTGAGCGTCCAAGTAGCAAGTGAGCGTCCAAGTCGCACCTGTATGGAGGGACGGACGTCGGACGATCATCGTCGTCGTCAGACATCAGAGGCGGTGTGTAGTGCCTGCAACAAACACAGCGTTAGATTTTTGTTTGTTCTATAGACGCCAGGTGGGGTGCAGCAAGCAGCCACAGACCGACGGACAAACGGGCACAGCAGCAAAGCAGCAAACAGGCAACCGCGCAAACACGGACAGGCAGACACACCGAGACAGGCACACTACGCAGACAATCACACGCGAGGTACTGCCTGGCAACGAGCAACGCAGGGCAGGAACAGGCGCACGGGCAGGCGTGCGGGTGTTTGCAACAAAGCTACATACACGCACAGGCGCAGAAACGTAGAGCAGTGGCAAACCTTCAGACAGTGCGTCGTGTTTGACAAGAACAGCCGCAAGACAAGACAGGCACACTCACTGAGATGTGCATACCGAAGAGAAGGGGGGGGGGCGGCAGAGGAGAGAGAGGGAGTGAGTGACGCACACAATCTCCCACACCCACACCCACCCACGCTCACACCAGCACACACACGCGCACGCACACACAGCCAGGCGGACAGAGAGGGGGGGAGAGGGATGCGAGCGCGTACCGAGGAGGAGAAGGCGAGTCTGAGCGAGTCCCAGTGCTGTTCTTATGCCGAGCGCGCGCTAACATGTCTTGCCCTGGTGTCGGACAAGGCCACTGCATTGCAGGGAACAGAGGATTTCGCTCGGCTGTCAGGTCCGATGTCATTCTCAAGACCAAACACAGGAGCGCACTGAGGAACACGCACACTGCAGGAGACCAACACTATTCCACCTACCGCAAAATAGGGTTCCAACCACACCACCTCAACCTTGAATATTTCTTATGGCCGCCTCTCCTCGCTGATTGAGAGCACTATTGCAGAAGGAAAAAAAGTAGCAAACAGAACACGGGCGCACCTCTAAAAGGGGCGAAATCTGATGGCGTTGGTCCAACCACGAGCAACGGGCTGTGAAACAGAGAGAGTGTAAGCAGGGTTGAGACCGGGCAGATGTTGTGCAAGGTGCCAGGCAGAGGAGGCTGAGCAGACTGTCGGAGCATGTGTTCGGTGCCATCGCCCATCACCCCCACCACGACCCCGCCACTACCACTGTGTCACCAGAGTGTGGGCACATCGTTGTCACCAGTCTACGACCCCACTGTCGGCGGAACCGGGTGTGTCGCTGCCGTACTAGAATCACTTCCAGCATCACCATCACAAATAGACTATCCTCATCATCCTCCATCACATCATCATGGCCACCACTTTACCGAGGGATGAGGGAGAGGGAGAGGGAGAGGGAGAGGAGGGAGAGGAGAGGAGGGAGAGGGTATGGAGAGAGAAGGGTGGGCGTTGGTGCAGCCTGCCAATTTACCTGCGGCCACTTGTCGCAGTGGGCACGCCCACGTTTTGCTTGGTGAGTTTAGCGCAGGAGAGACATTTTGCGTCGGCGCCTGCGTAAATGTCGCGCTGGTTGATGACCATCGTTCCACACAGCTCCAGATCCTGCGGTCGAGAGTTTAGGTATTTCATGGTAACTTGCGACGTCTGGTCGTCGCTTGGAACAGGAATATGACGAGACAGGACACGAGCTCTAGTTTCTCTTTGTTTGAAACGGGACACAGCTGCTGTGTCCTCCCCCCATCCCCCACATTAAACCCCGAGTTCTCAGTGGGAAACCTTGCTACCCAGGTATTTTGTGGTGGGCGCGGCTCCCGGGGACCCCCCCCCCCCCTTCCGAGGTTCGTCTTTGCACACAGCGCGCCTAGGTGCACACCTCGTACAGTGCCTACACGCACACGCACGCACGCTGGTCCTGAACAGAGTCAAGCGTGTCACCTGTTCCAGACGCTTGACGCGCGTCAAGTTCTTTTTGATTCGGGGGTTGATGTCTTCTTTGACAGACTTCTGCAGGTCCCACACGTCTTGACTGCAGGAGCGTTGTGAGAAACACGCACAAATCCGCAATCGCGAGACAAACATGCTTCAAGAGAGTGCTAGAATGGGCGGGAAGGAGGGGGGGGAACCAAGAGAGGGAAGAGAGGGCAGGAGCGGGAGAGAGAAGGAGCGGGGAGAGAGAAGGAGAAGGGGAAAGGGGGGGCGAGGAGGGGCTTACATCATTTGGGTGAATCGGCGGTCCTTTTTATCCAGTTTCAGCGCCATGGCATTCAGAATTTCTTCCTGCAGGCGACCCAGTCAGAAGCTCCATTGCCGCGTGACAGCGAGTGGCAGCGACGAAGTTCACAGGCACGATAATTACTGGGAAGGCGCGTGCTCTCTGGGATCACAGGGTGGCCGCCACTACACTGGATCGAGCACAAGACCACTACGCTCCACACCCCTCGACACCATCAAGACATTCACGAACACACCCTACAACATCCACGCTTCACCGCCCTCCGACACAACCAAGACATTCACGAACACACCCTGAGATGTTCCTACGCCTCGCCCCCCTCGACACCATCAAGACACTGACAAAAACACCCTGGATCACATCCAATCCCAACCCACCCGGATCACATCCAATCCCAACCCACCCGGATTTCTTCAGGGTCCTTGGCGAACTTTTGCTTCTCCACAGTCTTCACTGTGCTCTCGAGGAGCTTCGAAAACCCAAGGAGTTTCGAGTCGAGGGTTTGCAGTGGACCGTTGGGCCCGTGCGCAGCAGCGAATTCGTGCTTGATGTTTTGAACATCCGCTTGCATCTGCATTATGATTAAAGCCCCGCTCGCACGCAGTCCGCCTGTCTGCCCGTCCAACTGTCTGTTTGAATGTCCACGTGACTTCCTGTCCTCCTGTCGGGTCTGTGTGGGTCTGTTCATCTTGCCTGTCCAGCTTACTCACTTTTCGCAAATATCAGAAAATGACAACCACACTACACACCTCTTCGGTCGCGGTGTTCGTAATCTCACACCGTTGGTTGCACACGTGCCGGTTGTTGTGAACCATCTCGTTGGTCTCTGAGAGATGGTGGCGGAGCTCTTCCAAACCTTGTGCCAGCTCCATCGCTTTGCTCTGGGCGGACAGGTGTGAGCGACTCGACATGGCACACGGTGGCCAGCTTTGACACCTCTGATCTCTCAAGGCGAGACAAAACACGGCCTTTTGCGTAATATGGCGCACCTCGGCATTTTGACACTGCCATTGCACAGTCTGGGAGGTGGTCTCCATGGTTGCGACCTGGTATGGCAAGTTATTTTATGGAAAAAAAGCGCAGAAGGACGCACCCGAGCAGAAAGAGACACCGCTTCCTTTGTCGCAGAAGTAATCTGTTCGTTGGTCGTCTTGCTGCTAGCTTCCAGCGCTGCCACAGCTTTCTCGAGAGCTTGCATCTAGTCCGTGTAAGTTCGAAGCAAGAACTCGAAACAGGATTCCAAGCTCAAACACGCAAAAGAGGCAATTCTCACACCTTCACGTCAAATTGCTGAATTTTGACGGCGGGTGCCACTGCACGTGGAGCAGGGAAGGCCCCACCACGGCCTCCAGCAGGCGTTCCGGGAACTCCCGGGGTTCCCGGAACGGCTGCCGGAGTGGCTGCCGCAGCTGGAGTGCCCGGGAGAGGCGGGTGGACCGGCTCCACCGAACTGATGGCATCATCACCTAAAGCAGCTTTGAGCTTTGATTCCAGGCGCCCGATCTGTGGAGCCGTTTGAGCCTCAGTCTCAGGTATGAACGCATACCTCGGTCCGGACATCAGTTTTGGTGGCTTTGCCTTGCAGATTGTTCTCAGTTTCTGTTTTCATTGTCTCTGTGAGAAGATCTAAAGTGTCGAGTCGGGTTTCCAGCTTGGACTCGAGCTCAGCCACATATTCGGCGGACGCTGTTTTCGCGACCTGGGCCGCGAGCTCCTCGAACCTAGCATCAATCGATTCCTTCCGAGTTTCCGCTTGCGCAGCCAAAGTTTCTTTTAGCGTCTCAACTTGATTGTACAATGCTGCGTTTTGCTCTTGCAGATCCTTGTGCACATCGTTCATGGCACCGAGCGTCTGAACGATTTTGGTCCAAGCTTCCTGAAGCACACCAACATCAACAGAAGTCTTCACGAAATTGTCACTGTCAATGATGCCCAGCTTCTTGATCTTCGAAGCTACCGCTGCCAAATCGGATTGAGACTTGACCTGTCCCGGCTGAATGTGCATCCGGCTTGGAGCGCACGATGCGTTGTCGTCGGTGAGGCGGGTCCGGGTCCGTTGGGGCGTCGGTTCGAGCAAACGTATTTCCTTTCGATTCATATACCTACTGTACAGTATCTGTTCAAATAAACTTATTTGTGCGCTGCAAGCCTGAAACAGCGCATTTCGCCAAGGCTTTTTGTTGTTTTGTCGCAAAATGCCGGCTACTGCGGGTCGGGTGAAGATGCCCGCGAATAATCGCATTCACTCAAGTGCTGCACTCCGCACCTCAGCTATCTGGTCGCAGAGCATTGGTTACGATCCATATGCTGCAGAGAGCTCTGGTGCTGGTGCTGGCGCTGCTCCTGCGGGGGAGGCCTACGAGAAAGCAACCAACCTGATGATTCTTGCCCGCGATAAGGCGAACAAACAGGGTGTCACTGCTGCTCGTGGTTCGTGTAAAAAATGTGGCGCTATTGGACATCTGACGTTCCAGTGCCGAAACTTCCTCTCCGTCAAAGACGGGCATCAGCCCATCGAGTCGTCTGACTCTGACTACAGTGATACCAGCTCGGAAAGCGATGACATGCCACCGCCACCCTCGGCGAAGCGTCCTCGCGCACCTTCACCTTCACGAGAAAAAAAGAGTAAGAAGAGCAAGAAAGAAAAGAAGGACCGGAAGAAGGAGAAAAAGGACAAGAAAAAGAAGAAGGAGAAGAAGGAAAGAAAGGACAAGAAACGACGCAAAGAGCGCGACTGAGCTACTGGTTGCGTTGCGTGTTGCCAGAGGGTCGCTTTTTAAATGTAAACTATCGCTTGAAACACAAATCAGCCAATTGCGTCGTCTTTTCGGGGTTCTTCAGCATTTGGTGATCATGAATTCATCCACTACAGTGCCATTGTGGACCAGCAACTGCGAGTGTGGTCGCGTTGACCTTGTTGGTTTGGTCGCAACCCGCGCAAGTCAAGTTGGATAGCGACTTCTGGTTGGTTTGAACTGATTTTTCGTCCATCTGGCATTCTGGCATTCTGCCTCTTTTGCGGGGCTGGTGACGGGATGAACCCCGAGCAGACTGCACGCTCCGATCTCGCACCGCGGAGCACGTGGTGGAAATTTCCCTACCCATCAAACGCCATTGCTATTTCTCTGAGAGCAGGAGTGTATTTGGCCACGTTCCGTGCTCGGGCGAGCTTACTGTCACCCTCCTCGTGCCCTCGTTGGCAAACGATGAGTGAGAGTGAGAGAAACGTGGGAGTGACGGGGGCCACACCCCACGCACTTGATATGGATCCGCTGTGTGAGGTGCAACCACACGCTTGAGGACGCCACAGGCGAGTTGATGTCTGAGGAGCAGAGCGCTAGGACGCTCGGGCAATTAGATGCCGCGGGCGACTTGTAGTAGGACGCGCAGAGACTTTCGTCATGCGCGACTTGAGATAGCCAGAGCAAACACGAGCACACCCCGCCTGGGTTCTTCCTCTGCCTCGCCAGGTTCGGTGGTGGAACAGCACCGAAAAGCTCCCAGAAACTGTGAGAGAGCAAGCGCCTACTCTAGCGGAGGCCAATCAGAAGTGGTCGTACTCATCTCCACAGCTGGAAACTTGCGAAGGACGACTACCGCCACCCTCACGGTTGACTGTAAAACGAGAGTTAGGAACACTATCCATAGCTGACTAGGCAGAGGCGATCGCTGACATCCATCGCTGCCTAAAAACAAACGTTGGGCGAGAGTCAGGAACACTATTGGCATCCATCGCTGACAAAACAAACAATGGTCGAGAGCGGAACATCGATGGCACCCATCGCTGACAGCAGCAGAGTTAGGAACACTATCGCCGACATCAAAGCAGACATTGGTCGGAGAGTTCGGAACACTCCCGCTGACATCCGCACACAGCGAGAGAGGAGCAAGCTTTCGTTCAAGGGGGGGGGGGGGCTGAGACAGAAGGAGAGGAGGACGAGAGGGGGAAAACTGACCTGGACCAGGTTCTGTTCAGGGATGGGGGGAGAGGAGCGAGAGGAGGGGCACTGACCTGGGCCAAGTTCTGTTCTTGAAGGCGGGGGCCGTGGATAGACGGGAGCTGATGAAACCTGCTACGAAGGCATCAGCGACAAAATTCAGGAACGCTATCTCATTCCCGTTGTCAAACCAGTTTTGTGGATACTTTGCGATTGGGTCACCTTGAGCCCGAAGAGCTTTTTGGACCACGAGTGGGAGTCAGAGGGCGGTCCAGGCATTATTGTCACGAATTCAGCTCCAGAATTTGACAGAAAAGCTGAGGTTTCGAAGAAAAAACGCGCACAGTGGGACGAAGCGAACTGTTTCCCCAAGGCGATGTTGAAATCAGGAACGGTCACTCACCGATTGCGAGAAATCTCGAAATGGCGCAAAGACACGTTGGATGTTCTCCGCGGTGATGACCATGTAGTGAGCCGTGGGTGAGGGATTGAACACAGAAACCTGCGATTGTTAGCGAAGCGATAGGTCACAACACCAGGTACCCGGCGAAGAACAAGCGTAGAACCGGCCGCGAGGTCTTGTCTGTGCTCCTCGACTGCTTTGCTGTGGATAGAGCCTTCCATCTCGCCTGCAAGAAGTCAACAAGAGATAGGACAAGGGACCACTTACCAGTAACATCCTTCAGAGTCACAATCGCGTTATCATCAACAACTTGGAAACTCTTTACGATGACTATGATCTGTGGGATCTGCGAACCGATCAGAACACAGTCTTCGAATCGGAACTCTTCCACTTCAGCACCTTCTTCAAGAAGTCTTCGCGACAAATTTTGGCAATAGTGTGTCGCACAAAGGGCGATGGACTTGAGACTTGAGTGCCTCCAGGTCCCGTCGCTGCATGGCGTGGGCGACGGCGAACAGGTCTCAAAACGTACCGTGGTAGGGCTCCACATCGAGCTCGCGCAACGCCTCAAGATAAGAAGGGAGGAGAAAATCCGGATCATCAAGCGGAGCCTCCCTCCGCGACTGGCGGACGGGAAGTTGTAGGGGCACAAGCGGCGTCTGCTGCGACTCGCCCTCCGCATGTTCATCTGGCAGAGCAATTCCAAACAGAGGGTCTCCAATAGGGCCAGGTAAAACGCGAGTTGGCCGAGCGGGCATTCGAGGAGGAGATGGCGATGGTGTTTCACGGGGTCGAGGCGCACCAGAATTTGGCGCGAAGTCTGAGTGCAGGCCACCTTGACGAGCAGCAGTGTCGAAGGATCGTGCAGCCTGCGCAATAGGCGAACCATACGCATTGAGACGCACCCCAATGTTCGCGGAGTGTGACCAGCTTTGCTCGCCGCTCTCGTCGATCTCAAGATCGTCGATGTCGTCGTGCATTTTGTGCAATGTTCATGCAAAAAAGCAAACTCAAGAGGAAGTAATATCTTATCTCCTAGTCTAGTATTAGTAGTACAGTACATGTAGGAACAACCTAGTTTGAAATCGTGCTTTGATAGACCTTGTGACGCTGTTCAGATATTCAGATACAGCAGAGCTTCAACCGCCATGGCGTCTCGGCCCAACTCAGCCCGTGGCGCCTCGAGACCGTCATCGGCACAAGCAAGCCGATCGCGACCAAAGTCTGCAAGACCTAATATTGCGTCCCCACGGCTCTCTCCGGAACGGCGGCCAAGTCCTCCTGCACGGGCTCAGTGGGCACCTTTGTCGAGCAGCGAGTCCCCTCCCAGATCTTCACCAAGATCCTCTCGCAAACCAGGCGATTCAACCAAAGGCGAGTCACCAACATCGCCTCGTAAATCAGCAGTGTCACCAAGCTCCCCCCGAAAGGCAGCCACCAGCCCCAGGCGAAAGCCTCCACTCACTGGGCCGGTCGATCTCAACAACACGTTCTCCGAGGGCTGGGATGGGCCAGGTGGCCCCGTGTTTTACGCCACCAAGTGGGGGTCAGAATGGGGTGTCCGGGACCTGAGAGATAATCCAGTTCTTCTCTTTCAATCTTTAGTCAAGGCGCACTTGGAACCAAAACAGGGATACCGGTTTACCGTGGACGGTTTAAGAGGTCAAGACGGAGTGGTGGGGCAGGAACGTAAGGTTGACTGTCCTAAACCGGCTATTTCAATGGGGATGTGGAGCTGTTGCAGGAAACCCGACTATAATGCTGAAAACTGCTGCAAGAGCTTCCACTCAGATCAGATTATGGTGTGCACCAAGTGCGGCACTTCCGCTCCCTCAGCGGAATTCAATATCCACAACGCCTGCATGTACCACCCTGGCAGGCTCGAAACTCAAGGCGTTGGAGGGGTTCAATGGAGCTGCTGCAATGCCATTGGGTTCGACAACTCCCCGATGCACTCAGTGGGCGCCGAACGTCACACCCCAGCGAAATGGCGCTGGGGCTGCAATCGCGGAGTCCACCAGCCAATGTACACTTTTTGTATTCCTGTTTTGTCGGATAAACTTCCTGACAGTGCGGCGCAGGTTTCACTTCACGCCAGAAGCAATCGCGACTGCGTATATTCACGCGACCAAGGTGCTTTTGGACTTTCTTTGGTGCAAGAAGAATGTTGGGTACTTGCAGATATAGGATCGTGTATTGCTGTCCAGTGGCTGACTGGTCTCTCTCCCTCTCCCCTCTCTTTGTCCCTCCCTCTCTCCTGACGCTGCGCATAGTCCCAGTGACCTCCCAGTGACTGCCTGATAACCCCTCTGCAGGGTAACGCCCTTCATACTCCCATGATGGGCCCAGGGAAAGCTCAACGCATGGAATTCGATGACTTTCAGGAGTATTCTGCAATGCGAGAGCAGGCACACGACACTCGCCTTGCTTCCATCACGTTTTACCTCAACCAGGTGAGAGGAGCCGAGACAGACAGAGAGAGAGAAACGGAAACAGAGACGGACAAGAGCGATTGGCATAGAAAACCGAACAGACACAGGGGAGGAGAGAGTCCGGGGTATAGAGCGAGCGAGCGAGAGCGTGAGCGTGCAAGACAGGCAGTAGGGAGCGGGGAGGCAGAGAGGGAGAGGGAGAGGGAGAAAGGGAGAGGGCGAGGGAGGGAGGGGCGAGGGAGGGAGCACAGATAGAAAGATAGAGAGTCCTGAGAGTGGGGGCGTGCGTGATATCGAGCGATCGATCCAGAGCGAGCGAGATTGGTGAGGTGATGAGATTGGTGAGACCATCATCCAATGAAGACACGTCTCAGGCGGACAAACTGGTGGTGGGCTTTATGTCGACGTACTTTGTGGACGACGACGTGGTCAACACTCCCTACCACGGGGAGTACTTTGGCTTACCAGAGGAAACGTGAGTCTTTTGCCTTCACATTTGAGCAGCACCTCTTAGTTTCCCGGCGGTTTGGCGTTTGTCCTCGTGCCAAGGTCCTTTCTCTCCCAAAGGTCATGCGGCATGTGCTTTCACTGCGGTTCTAATGGATTCGCTATCTCAGTCTCTCTTTTCACAGGCTGGTCATCGGGCCCAACGAGTACGTCATCAAAGTGTGCACCCAGTTCACTGAGGTGCGACGCTATTGCTGACATTTTGACAAACCAAGTATCTCTTGTAACCATAGTATCCCTTGGGACCGTATGCCATCAAAGTGTGGACACAGTTCACTGAGGTGCAACGCCATTGCTGACATGTTGACAACCTAGTATCCCTTCGTTCGTGTCACTTTTCGTCAACGGCATTTGTGGCCACAGTGCTACTCGCGTATTCTCATGTTCTACTCCTTCAAAACACATCACGCAACCAACTCGAGATGGGATTGACGTATGCCGAAGCCGATACCCATCCTCACCAGTCTCGGTTGGCCACCCCAACGGTGCAACAACATGTCTGTCGGTAGCGTCGGAGCAATAAATGTTTGGTATATTTGCGGATGCCGGGTGACACAGCCGACAGATTGCGGGCCTGAGAGCTCTGTCGCAGATCGGTGCTGTTGCTAGGCAGATGGAGTGCAGCGAGACTGGCAACCAAACGGCACACTGCCAGTTCGGCGCATGCATTTTCACGCACTTGTCACTGTTTGAGCTCCCATTTCCGTTATATGAGGTCCTAGGGCGGCCTTGAGAGCAGACTTTATCACTCCCAGTGGTTTGCGGATGTCCTCTGGTCCCTGCACCCGCACATGGCGTGTCCTTGCACACGCTGGCAGTCTTACCTCCACCCCTCTCCCCTCTCCCTTCTCCCCTCTCCCCTCTCCCTTCTCCCTTCTCCCTTCCTTCCCCTC
>QUTJ01031831.1:0-25610 GCA_003573635.1 Goniomonas avonlea | reverse complement strand
GCGCTCCCCTCGACCACCCAAAAGGGACACGAGAGGGACAATCCAGGTTGGAAAATCAATAGCAAAAACAACATAGAATCGGCGCACTCACGATGGATTTTTTGTGGTCAAAATTTCTTCCAAACGACCCAAGGAAGGTTTGTGTTTAAGGCATTCAAACCTCATACGACGTGTTCAAAAGATGAAAACTTTGATCACTCCGTGTTCGAATTTGATAAATTTGATTGCTTAACTGCTTGATAGTACGTCTTCGAAACACGATTGCTGCTCAGGGTATAAACTGCTGTCACGTGGTAACTCATGCAGCACGCTGAACGCTCTCCCGGGTGTGGCAGTACATTTCAGAGCCAAACGCCTACCAGACTGAAAAGAACTGCCACAGCACACAATCAAGGCATGTTTTCACACACTCTCTAGGACACCCCCCCCCCCCAATAATAATAATCATAATAATAAATATTAAAATAAGAAGGAAAAAATGAAAAAAAGAGGAGGGGGGGGCTCTGCAGCTTGCCCCTTGGCGACCTCCAGAACATCTGAATCCAAACCCCCAACGCACCGCAGCGCGGCCAGCTCCAGCGGCGGCTGCGGCTGCGGCTGGTGCGGTAGCGGAGGCCAGAGCAGCAGCCGGAGCACGTGCGACAGCGGGGGATCCACGGGCAGCTGTGGCTGCAGCGGCGGGCGATCCCGAGGCAGCTGCGTTCCGCTGGTACCCTTCAGCGTACCGAACCCAATGCCGGATTTCCCTGGATGAAACGCGTTAACGACGGCCTCGGTCGGAGAAGTGCGTACTTTTCCAATGAATCCAATACTTGTGGCGTGGCGGTAAGCGGATTCTGGCTGATTTGCTTCAGTTGCACGAGTGCATTTCTGAGCCCATCCACGTGCTGCGAACACTGTCACACCCACATCACGTGATCAACAAGCACACCTGATGGTCGTCCTTCTTTGCGTTGATTAACGCCACAAGAGGTGCGGTTTGCTTATATAGCTGCTGCAACTGCGACGTGCAATGTGTAAGAATTAATATTACCAAAGGACGAGAGAGAGGCTGATTGCAAGGATGGGGGCGTTACTCTGGACTGTTGGTCGGGAACGGAGCCTGCTGGAAGCTGAGAGTTCTGCATCTGTCGGTGTGCGTCGAAACTTGCAGGGGCAGCGGGTGCTGGGGCTCGGTGCACTAAACCTTGTGCGTGCTGTGACGGCTGTTGCGCTGCAAGCCGGGATTGTTGTGCTGCCATCGCCTTCTGGTTAGCCTGAATCTGTAAGAGTTGCTGCTGCTGCGACTGCTTTTGGATCACTTCTTTCAGCCGCTTATTAATGTCCATTTGGTACTCGTTTGGAGTCTTAGAGGTTTCGTAGACCTTCTTCTCGAAGTTCTCAGCAATTTGTTTCAGATCAGGCTTCTGAGTGACCTTTGAGAGCTGGGTGATGCTGCCCGAACCGTAAGTTGTGTGCGCAAAAAAGAAAAACGCCTCACATCCGATCAAGCCATGCCGCACGAATTTTCTTTACCTCCAGGGTCTCCGGCTGCACCTTCCAGGAGGCAGTGACATCGCTGACTTGCTGTGACATTGCCGCGTCGCGTTCTTGCAGGTGAATTGATAAGCCATAAGTGAGATGCCCGGTAGTGAAGTACGATACCATAAAAGTACAGTCGCGCTTATGAGCGTCGTACACTGATGGGAAATATCACACCTTTTTCTCGGCTTCTTGAGGGCTCGGACGCTTGGCAGAGCGCGCGACGCATTGCAAATGCGGTTCAAGACACCATTCAATGGCTACTCGGTATGGTCCTTGGGTCAGTTACGGGCGCTCACACCCTCAACAGGTGGAATGGAGTCCTTTTATGGAAAATCGCCTGGCTTGCGCCACCTCCCAACACTTCGGAGTCGTCGGGAACGGACGTGTGCATGTAATTGATGTGATGCCGAACGGCATGAACGAGGTCCGCGCCTTCGACACCCAAGACAGCTTGTATGATTGCGCGTGGAGCGAAGAGAACGAAAATCATCTTGTTACATCGAGTGGAGATGGATCGATCAAAATCTGGGATCTTATGTCGCCGCAACCCTTTCCTTGGCGGAGCTTCGAAGAACACCAAAAAGAAGTACACAGCGTGGATTGGAACCTTGTGAACAAGTCTGTGTTCGTGTCTGGATCATGGGACGACAGTATCAAGCTCTGGAATCCGATGGCAAACGCCAGCCTGATGACATGGGTGGAGCATCAGCACTGCGTGTATAGCACCATCTGGTCGCCACACTTGGCAGACGTGTTTGCTTCAGCCTCCGGAGATTGTACTGTGAAATTGTGGGATGCACGAGGTATAACGTCTTTCCCGTGTCTTTTACAGCGCCTTGACCTAATGGTTACAGTGCCGCGCTCGTCACAGACCATTCCGGCTCACGTCAATGAGGTGTTGACAGTGGACTGGAACAAATACAACCAAAACATTTTGGCGTCAGGTTCCGTTGACAAGTCCATCAAAATTTGGGTAAGACAAACAATGGAAGCTTGCGGTGTGGATTTTCCTGACTCCGCGCAGGACATCCGGTCACCAATGGCGCCGGTTCAAGAGCTGCTCGGGCACTCTTACGCGGTTCGCCGTTTGAAGTTTTCGCCTCATTGCGAAAATCAGCTGACCTCTTGCTCATAGTAAGTCCAATCTATCTTCAATTCGACAGAACATTGACCTCGACTCCTCGCAGTGACATGTCTCTCATCGTTTGGGACATCATGGCTCCCGCGATGAAAATTCAGGAGCGTTGCACCCAGCACAGTGAATTTGTGCTGGGCGTGGACTATAACCTCTTTGTTGAAGGACAGCTTGCCAGCTGCTCTTGGGATGAGACTGTCTGTGTCTGGTTGCAGGGTACTGACCCGGATATGTGAAAGTTATACGAAGGGATCTCTCAAGTTAATTTACGCATGGGTGGTTTTGGCCGTTCAAGTACTCCGACGTGAGATGGTGCCAGTGGTCATCAAACCCAAGTACCCAAGTTAGGACAAGCGCGGGAGCAAGCAAGAACTTTGGCCGAGCCAAGGATTGATCGAAGGATGTGTATTTTGTGTCACAAGGCCTAGACTTACTTGCCTAGTTTAAAACTCAACGACCATCAGCGAGTGAAGGTCAAATACCAAAAAGGGAATGGGTGGGGATGCAAACAGTCAGGGATGCACACAGGGCAAGTGGTGCCACGACGGCCAAGTCATGGCGAGCGGCCAACCCACCGCGCTTGCCCGCGTCACGGTGGAAAATGTGCGGGCCACTCAGAAGGCCTGGTTTGGCGCGTTCGGGTCACCAGAGGTGTCGCCCCAAGAAAAGCCCTCCGAGGCAGAAATCACCGTGGTGGAGCCTCGCGGCAAGTCGTCGTCCATCATCCCACCCCGCATGCCCCCGGGAGGTGAAACCAGCCCGCCTGGCCCACCACCACCCATGCCAGGGCCTCCTCCCATGCCACCCATGCCACCCATGCCTGCGCCACCCATTCCAGGACCACCGGGGCCACCTTGACCCACGCCGCCAGGACCACCTTGACCCATGCCGCCAGAACCACTGGGGCCACCTGGACCCATGCCACCAGGACCGCCGCCCATGCTGCCTGAGGGGCCACCGCCAGGACCATCGCTGTGCCACCCGGGGGCATTCGGATCACTGGGAGCGTTGGACGACTGCTGCGGGGGGGCGCTGCTCCTGGCGTCCTGCAGGAAGGACCGCTGCGCCGTGCGGTTGGGCGTGAGCGGGGGCTGCTGGTAGTGCGACTGGGGCTGGTTGCCAGTGAAGGCGGACGCGAGCTCCCTGATGCGGGAAGAAGCACTAGAAGATGCTGGCTGTCGCCGTACGGGTGAGATGTCGTGAGAGACGGTAGTTTATAGAGATAGAGAACTGGAACTGTCGAAGGGACTAGTCGCTCTGAATCTGCGGGAAGCACAAGGGAGACAAGTGGCAAACCCGAGCGAAACACCCAGTGAGACGGTTGGCTGCGGACAGACAACAAGCAGCAATCGAGACGCACGGCTCATTCCAACACACTCGGCGAACGCACGCAGACACACTCAAGCGAACACGCCCGGCAAAGACGAGAGAGACTCACAGCAAACACGCACAGCAAATACGCACAGCACAGCAAACACGATCAAGCGGACGCGCTCGATTGAGCTCAACACACACACACACAACACACTCACCCACTCACTCCAGCGGCTGCTTATTGCCGTACCTGCTGCGTGTTGGGGGCAAGTGAGTGCACCGTGGTCGAAACAGCAGCTGGGTTGTGGTGCTGATTCTGCTGATTCTGCTGATTCTGCTGCTGCTGCTCTTGTGGTCTTGCGCCCGACGCAAGCGACATCAGCGTCTGCAGCATTTGTGCGAGCTGGTCTGGGCTTGAAGCGACTGCGGCGACAGAGTCCTCAATCTTGGGAGCGGGGGGGTCCTGCGGCGAGGATAAGACGCCGACGCACCAACACCGTAAACCGGAGATATGGACTTGGACAATGGAATTGTGTGCTTCAAGAAACATACCCGGGTGCACACTGCCTGTCGGAAAATGCCCAGTTTGACCTTGGTCCCGGCAGGCCCGTTGATGAGCTTCGAAACCTGTCCGTTCGTGTAAATGGTTGTGGGACAAGGTCTGCACAAGCGAGAATCACCTCGTCAAGGCTCTTGTTTCGAACGTCCTCGCCATCCACCGTCATCAAAAGGTCACCGTTCATGACGAGATTGTCCTTGTTGGCCGGGCCACCCTCCTGGACAGCATTGATGCGCAAGTATTTATTGGGCAGCCTGCGCAGCTGCACACCAACGTCCTCACCCGGAGGTTTCTTCCGGGTCTCAGCGAGGGGAGGAGGGGGTGGTGCGCTGCGAGGTGGAGGAGGCTTTGCGGCCACGACAGCAAGGCGCTTTGGGGATGTAAATGGGTCCTGATAGGGCTGATGGAATGGCTGCTCTGTGTAGCCAATCAACGGCACATTCTCCTGCACCTGTGGAGCAGTTGGTCGCCATGAGTTATCAGACACAGGCTTGAACTCGTCGTGGGACGGTTGATTTTTCAGCCATTGGCCAACCCTGTCCGCCTCTGTAAATCGTGTAAGCAACTTTGTGGGAATGAGGCTTGCTGCGTACGAGGATTCGCGTCCCCGCCGTAAACGGACGCCGAGTCGGCTAAGACGGATGCGGTATCCGGAGGTTCGGCGTCTCCGAACGTTGAGGCCCCATAACCAGGGCGACCTCCTGCACGGGGTCAGGGCACGCGGGAAAGGAAAAGAAAAACGTACCGGCAGTGGGACCTGGACCACGGTGCGGATATCCTCCCCAATGTTGTGGACCTCCATAATGGCTCGGCGGGCCACCGCCATACTGACTCGCCGCGCCACCGTACTGACTCCCGCCCCACCAGCTTTGATTGCTGTTGTCGTGTCCACCATGATATGGACCATATCCTCCAAAACCGTTACCGCCATGGGGTGCAGGGCCCATATGCATTGGGGAAGGACCATTGAAGCCACCATGGCCTCCTGCTCCAAAGGCACCGTATCCTCCATAGCCGCCGCCATAATTTCCAGGGTAGCCACCTCCAGAATTATAACCGCCACCACTTGCGTAGTTATTGTTGTAACCACCGTAACCGCCACCCATGCCGCCGTAGCCCATTCCTGGGGCCCCCATCCCGCCACCGTAGTGCATTGTGTGGGGTCTTCCTTTTGTGAACGAACGACTTTTTTGAAATGTTTGACACCTGCTGGACAAGGCGCGCTTGATTTGTCATTAATTTCGGCAAGAATATTGAAACATGAAGATATTGGCTCCAAACGAGCCCAAGTCTACAAAAAAACGCCGGATATTCGGTGACTGCTAGGGTCCACGCTAGCAATTTCCCCCAACCTCCTTTCGGATAGCCCTGCCAAAAATACACTCGACCGAACCGGCTGAGCACAATGTTCCAGACGTTCTCCCAGCTCTCTGCGGCGCGCTTCAGCGTCCTCACCGGAGTGAGTTGGCCAACATATTGCAGATGTTAGGAACAAATGGGCTCACTCGGTTTTTTTGTAGGGTGACGACCAGCTCGTCCCGGCCTGGTGGCAAAACGAGGCGGGCGCGCAGTCGAACTCTAGCTTCCAGGGCCCTGGTGCTGAGGGCGACCTCTGGAACCCCCCGGACCTCAAGTGAGTCGATCTTCATTATACCTTGAGGATTCTAACGGTGTTTCAGCATCGGCATGCGCCGTGCTCCCCAGGCTTACGGCTACAGATAAATGGTTAAAATAAATGTACTTTTAAGTGCTTTGTCGTCGTGTTACTGATCCCAATTTTTTTGGTCAATCGTCCTCAGACTCCGCCAAAAAAGTGCTCAGTTCGTGAGGCTTCAGATATGCCCTGACTCCGTGAGTTCGCACCGGGCGATCCGAAACCAGAAAGTTTCGGCGTGGCCCTTCAATGACAAAGTCCTCCCATACCAATCGTAGAGCACGCACAAATTCAGTAGTCCACAACTGCGTGTCGAACAGCGGCATCGATAATCTTGCCTCCTGTGGAGAATGTCCAGCCAAGATCAATTCAGACACAGACGGACAAACAGCCAATATCACGATAACACGGATCGTAAAGCGACGTGAAGGAGGCACATCGGCAAAATTCACATACCTGGAGACGTTTTCTCAAAACAGAAAGGTGCTTGAGCCCTTTCCTGTCACTGAGGAGTCTGAGAGCCCGGATCTCGTAGTCCTGCGAAATTCTAGTGAGAAACCACAAATCGCAATTAGAGCCACAACTGACAAAGAATGCCAAAATCGTCATGAAAATGCAATGGTAGTTCAAGAGTATGATAATACGTTTGTACGCAGGATAGTGTGTTGGTCACCTTGAGGTCCCAGGCAACAAGATCTTGGTCTAAGCCTAGATTTCGCAGGTGCGACGCAGCCACCCGAGATTGGGCCTGTCAACGTGAATTAAACCTGGGCTCACAGCCATGATACATATAATGGTTCGTTGTGATATACTCCGAAAACAAGTATAACAGAGAGAGCTTGGTCGAGAGTGAGGGCGAGATCACATCGAGTATATATCGGGGCTACTCGCGAACACAATTAGTACCTGTTGCCCAGCAGTTGTCAGCAACGGTACCCCAGCCCAAAGAATATCCGTCGCAGTGCCGTGTGCGTTGAATACTGGCGTGTCTACAAAGAGATCCGCAAGCGATTTGACGAGCAAATGATCCTCTAATGGGAGCAGGTCCGAAAAAACCAATCTGCTCGGATCTATCCCTGCTGCAGAGGCTTCTCGCTTTAGATGAGGCGCCGCTTCAGCAGGGAGATTCATCAGCCAGAGTACGGAGTTGTTCACAGCGTGTAAGAGCCGCATCCATAATTGAAACTCAGGAGGAGCAACTTTCACAAGATGATTGAAGTTGGCCAACACCTGGCGGAACACTCGTCAAGCGCGGTCTTTTCATCAATGCACCACTCAAGCAAATCTCAGAAGTGACGGTGCATCTAGCAGGGTCATTGGGGTAAAGCATGAACAAAACATGACTGGAAAGTATCGCTGGGCAAGGTCCTAGGACGGGTCTGGCGGAAAGAGGGTGGTGGAAGGGGGGGGGGGGCAATCGGGGAGGGAGGAGAGAGAAAGAGAGAGCGAGCCGGGGTGGGGAGAGCGGGAAATCAGCGGCTGCCAACCAAGAATTCGAGACGCACCACTCCTTGTGCTGGGAGACCGTAGGTACTTCGCCGCAACTTCTTAAGTCGACGTGGGTCAAGCACGTGGCCAAACGTGTCAGGATAACTGCACAACGATCGCATTGTGAGGAACATAGGTGTGACAGGTAAAAAAGACATACATACACACATAGGTGTGACAGTAAAAAAAAGTCGCTAAAGAATCGGATCCCTGGTCCAGGGGAAAACACGGTATGTGGGTCAGTGTGAACAGGTGTGTGAGTAGTGAGTGTTGCGAGTGAGTCGTAAGTGAGTGTGGAAGAGTGGGAACGCGTGTGAACATGTAGCAGGTGTGAGCGTAAGTGAGTGTGTAAGTGAGAGGTGTGAGTAGGTGCGATGTGTGAGTAGGTGAGGTGTGTGTGAGTAGATGCGAGGAGGTGTGTGTGTGTGTGTCTGTGTCTGTGTCTGTGTCTGCTCAGTGTGAGCAGGTGTGTAAGTGTGCCGTGGCACACCTGGTCAGGAAGAATGACTTGGGCAAGAGCGCTAGTCGCTCAATAAAAAACTCCGCGTGTTCTGGGGGCGACAAGGTCCTGTCCCCGACCATATATGGGATATAGTCGGCCCCGAGAGACCCTGCGAAGCCCTGCGCGCGACAAATATCAGTGCAAGCGCAGTCCCTGGCTCCCTCTCACTCCAACCGCTGCTAGGCACAGACACAGTACACAATCAACGCCCGTGCCCCTCCCTCCCTCCATGTCGCTCCTTCGTCGCAGGAGGGGACCAGAGAGAAGAAATCGTCTCCGCACAGACACAGTCCACAATCAACGCCCGGCCCCTCCCTGCTCCTTCGCCGGAGGACCAGACGGGAGAAAGTGTCTCCACGCACAGTACACAATCAACGCCCTCTCTCCTCCCTCTCTATGTCACTCCCTCGCCCAAGGAAAAGAGAAATTCGTCCCTGCAAAGACCGCAATCGAAGGGCCAGGGGCTCTCACACACAGGCTGGATTCGCGCTCACAGTACCTTGTAAGAGATGGCAACCGGCGCGGGTTCCAAGGCGAACACATCGTTGCGGCTGTACTTGGTGTAGCCGTTGAGGTTGACGAGCATGTTCACTTGATCGGCTTGGACCTGCGTGCGTGATGTGTGGGCACACACACACACACGTAAGGTGAGCACGTTCACTTGATCGGCTTGGACCTGTGCGTCTGATTGACACACAGGTGTGGCACACACACACACACACACACACACACACACACACACACACACACACCACATGTGCGTGTCACACAGTGGGTGTCAGTCTCGTCCACACATCACACTCGCAGGTCCAAGCCGATCAAGCGAACAGGCTCACCTTACGTTTGTCTCTCTCCGTGCGTGTGCCCCCACTCGCCCACACATCACACACGCAGGTCCAAGCCGATCAAGTGAACGTGCTCACCTTGCGTGTGTGTGCACAAACGTAAGGTGAGGGCCAGTGTGACACACTGGGCACACTGCACTGGTGCACTGGGGGCACTGGGCACACTGCACTGGTGCACTGGGGGCACTGGGCACACTGCACTGCCAGTGCCCACTGCCCACACCACACCACACTGCCCAGTGCGCCCAGTGCAGTGGGCCCAATGCGCCCAGTGCAGTGGGCCCAAAATTGCCCAGTGCAGTGTGCCCAGTGCACCAGTCAGTGTGCCCAGCCTGCGTGTGGGATGTGGCGAGTGTGACACACACGCGCGCGCACACACAAACGTAAGGTGAGCACGTTCACTTGATCGGTTTGAACCTCGAGAGACACTCACACAAACCGTGTATGTGCCCATGCGCACCAACTTGCCTTGCACCTCTCTCTTCGTGTGTGCGAATGAGAGAGACACAAAAAAGCAAGTGCACGGCTTGAACCTGGACAAACCGCGACAACCACAGACCTGCATAGCAGCATCCAGAGCAGACACCCCGGCAATCAAGCGAAAGGCGTGCACCGATTGTTGAACCAGCGTGGTCCATTTCGTAGGCTTCTCCAATCTGGTCACGGGTCACCGCCATAATCTCGTTATTGTGATTCCAACTGGGACCGAGTCTCTGCCCTTCGCATTCGACGGGTTGGATGAAATAAAAATCGTTATCTGTTGCTGTACAGCTGGAGTGGAGTGGTCACAGCGCGCACCTGTTGCTGTAAAACAGGTGGAGAGGTCCTGTACAAGACGAGTGGAGTGGTCACAGCACGCCTGTTGCTGTAAACAAGGTGGAGTGCCTGGAGCGCGTGTACAACAGGAGTGGAGTGGTCACAGCGCACCTGTTGCCGTAAAAGAGGTGGAGTGGTCCTAGAGCGCACTGGACAACAGGAGTGGAGTGGTCACAGCGCGCACCTGTTGCTGTAAACCAGGAGCTTGATCCCGGACCGAGCAACATTGTGATGGATAAACCACCCCACCAGATCGCGTCCGACATTGGACGATCCGATATCGCCGCTAACCAGGCCCACACGCAGTTGCCCTGCGGCGTCAGGCACGCGAGCTAGCTGTGCTGGAGAGAAAAAAGGTCCGTTGGCCAGGTGCATTGCGACCTGCGTGCGTTTGTCGGTGTGTGGTGCGAGTGGTGCGAGTGGAGCGGTGGTGGTCTCTCTCTCTGTGTGTGTGTCTGTGTGTGTGTGGGTGGGTGGTGTACTGGTTTTGTTTTGTTTGTGTGTGTCACGAGACAGGGCACAGGACCAACTTGTCCGTGAGTGTGGATGCCTTTCCACCTACCTTGTTGACATGTGCGTGAGAGGGCAGGACCAACCTTGCTGACGCACTTGTGCGACTTTGTGAGACGCTAAAAGTGGTTGTTGCGAAGCTCGTGCTCACAAATAACGCGTCGTCAGTGATCGGCGGGCAGGGTTGGAAAATGGGAAATGATCCCAAATTCGGGCAAGGGAGGTGGGCGGATTCTCTTAGGACAGAGAAAAGAGAATAGAGGTCAGGGGTCGTTTTGGAATAACTAGGTGCCTCTAGAATTCCACCCTGACTGAAAAACGCCTGTGATGTGGTGTCACGTCAGGCCGTTTTTCGTTTCCTCGCGCGCGACAGACGAGTGTCTGTAGGGGTCAAGAGTGTCAATACTTAGGAACCGGGTAAGCGGTACTTCCTTAAAAGGGGAAAAAAAAGACGTTAAGACCACCTGCAGCTTCCGTGATACCGTAAATTAAAGATAAAGAACAGAGAGGTAATGTTCTCGATCCGGAACATAGGTACGACGGGAAGAGGCGATGAAGAAGGGAGTGAGGGGGGGGGCGGGGGGAGAGAGAGAGAGAAAGAGAGAGAGAGAGAGAGAGAGAGAGAGAGAGAGAGAGAGAGAGAGAGAAAGAGAGAGAGAGAGCAGGACCAACCTTGTTGGCGTCCTTGCGTGCCTCGATCTTAGAGAGGGTCAGTAGACTTGAGGCGTTGAAAGGATATCCAATCGCGTGCCAGGGTGCCAGGGCAACCTGCGACATGGTCAGAGCAACACTGCCGATGGAGAGCAACACTACCGATGGTTGGCATCGGCACATAGCATATCCCCGCGAACTTGGCACGAACACCGAACGCTATCGCCCGAACGATAGTGCCTACTTGCTGACGCAACAGGCTGGTAAGTTAATGAGCGCATCGGCTGGTTTCAGCACGTGGTCAAATGAATGTGCATTGAGAGAACAAGAGTGAGGGAGCGCGAGAGGGAAAGCAAGAGCGGGAGGCAGAGGGAGAGGAGGAAAGGGGGAGAAGGAGGGGGGGGGCTGAGAGCGAGAACTTAGGCAACACACCTTCCCAGCAGCAAGCAGTTCGTCCAGGCGAGCAAGGTCCTCGTCTCTCTTCCTCCAGTCGCACACAGTGTGCCGCAGCTGCACCTGATCACGTGCGAGTTTGTCTGGCTGCTTGCTAGTGTGTGGGAGCGCGTAATGACCAGAGCGGCCGCCTCGCTCCAGAGACCTTGGTGCCAACGTTCAGGACGCCACGCCACGCCACGCCACGCCACGCCACTCCACGCCACACACCGTCATGTCACGCCACGCCACGCCCCACCACACCCCGCACCACCACACACCACACCATAGCACAAAATACCACCACACCACATGCACAGCACAAAACACCAAACCGCACTTCAGGACAGCACAGCACAGCGCACCGCACCACAGCACACCACCGCATCTACGCACGCACGGGCTCCATGTTGGGTGGACAACACGACGATTGTGGGATCTGACGTTCTGGCTGTGACATGCGAGTGAGGAAACCGTTGCGGGTAGGTATCCTGCGATATCTGCACTGTGTTGGGCGATAGCAGGATCAACTCTTCCCTTCGACCACACCACACACCAAAAAACGAACCAGCTCGATGAAAGAGGCCAGCGTGGTGGGGTCAGCCTGGAGCGCGGCTTCGTGCTTGCTTATAGCGACTTCCAAGTTGCCAGTCATCGAATGGCAAGCCGCAAGATTATACAAGGAGCGAGCGTCTCCGGGTGCGAGAGCTGCCGCACGAGACAGATGCACGATAGCTGTGTGGGTCGGATCAACGATGTAATTGAGGAGAAACCCTTGAAACCGACCTCGTCCAAGATTTGCCAGGTGCACTCGGTAGAGGTCCCCAAGCTCCGCATGAAGAGCGTTGCTGTCTGGCCGTAACACGAGTCCGCGTTGGAGCAGATCCTCCGCCTGTCGATACTGCTGCAGAGATACCTGCATCGCGGCCGCGAGCTGGATGACACGCTCGTCCACCTGTCAGAATCAGCTCAGTCAATAGTGTGTGGAAACTAAACACGTACTTCGTCACCCATGGCATCGATTACTTTGCTGAGGACCTTGATGGCCTCGGGGGTGCGTCCAAGCTCGTGAAGGATCAGGCCGAGCTTGTACGCCGTTGTGGTGTCTTTGGGGTCCTCCTTCAGCAAAAACTTATACAAAGCCACTGCCCGTTTCCCGGCGCGATTTGCCTTCGCATGCGCATCGGGATCACCTGGAGCACTGCTAGCCTGCACCTTTTGAGATAAAAACAGGTTTGCCAGATTGCTGCAGAACAAGGCTCGCTCTGGCTCCAGAGCAACAGAGCGCTCTGTGTACACAATTGCTGCATCAATCGCACCCAGCGTTTGAGCAACACTCCCTAAGTTGTTCCAAGCATCAGCTAGAAACCAGTTCGCTTCAGCTGCCTTCAAAAATTCACCAATCGCGCCCTCTGCATTTCCTTCGTTCCACAAGGACAACGCGTGGTTGTAATGAGACGCAGCGCGAGTATACATTCGAGCATACTCCTCGCGGTCGGGCGGCGTAAATAGCGGCACAATCATGTGCTTTCTGTACTGGTAGCGCGGGGCGTAGGCCTCTGAGCGCGAGGGGTCCAAAAACACTTTCATAACTTCAGACAATTCCTCGTTCTGTTGTGCGCAAGAGCAGAAACTGAAAAAGAGAGTGATTACATGAGAAAAACGTTGTGCGCACACCTTCCAGCCAACACACTCATCGCCAGGAGGGTTACAACGCAATTGGGTCTCTGCACTGCCGTCGGTCTCAGCATTTTTTGCGACGAGAGTCTTGGATAAGAACATATCTTCAAGTTTGACTACATACAAAATTGGATAAAATATCTACCCGAATCACATCCCCTTGCCCGAAGTTTGTTTTGTGTTTGTCCAATCTTCGCGGGAAAATGGCCGCTTTTAATGGTTGACCTCTCCGCCACCCAAGTTGAGGATGTCGGAGAGGGCCGTCCTCCAGCTGCTGTCCCTCATTCTTGAGGTGCGTCAGAACCCAACGGAATGGCGGGTTGCCAGCAAAGGTTTTTTTCCAACGGCAAAAAAACAAGAGATGTGCCAATTGTTCTCCACATTTACCGCGGGACTCGCTGCGATTGCTGGAGGAAGCACTGATTATCTTGTGAGCCACAATAACTATGCATGAAATGGAATCCTTCTGGCGTGGTGGGATGACTCGATACCAGATTTCGTCCGCATCGGCCACGAGATGCGCCGACTTGAAGATTACAGCTTTTTTGATCCTTCCAAAGGCGGGGAGTGTTGATGAGGGACTGCGCTTCTTCGCATGAAAGCCTGTCTGATAGGTATCTTGTTTTGTTTGCAACTCCATCCAAGATTTCACTTTGCGCACGGTTTTGGTCAATCTGCCCGATGATGAGCATGCTGATTCTGCGCCCCACTACGTCGTCGTACGGTTGTTGGGACCCTTAGCTCAAAGCATATTGCCTACGAAACAATCCTAGTATAAAGTTATGGGGTTCGCTTGATCTCTAATTCGTTTGCAGCTCCGTTCATTGTACCAAGTCGGCTCGCGTGGTCCTTCGCCCACGCCCCGATTTGGACAGCCAGTGTGAGCTTTCTGAGATCGTCGCGCATCACGGCCATATAACCATCGAAAATATTCTGTGTTTTGTCAGGCACCTACAATTGGATGGGCCAGGTTGTCAAGGGAGGCCGGACTGCACGCACGGATGGCTCGTGGATTCGTGCCAACGCCATTGGCAAATCAGCATTGCTCAGCAGAGGCGTTGGCCGAAGCAGCCGCTACTGACTATGACTGAACACAGAGTCCTGCGTTCCTTGGCGCCTCCTGAGTCACACCTCCTACCCTGTCCCGAGCCATCATGCACTGTCCTCAATTCCTCTTATGAGCGACGCGCATCTTTCTTCAGTGCCTGTAGTTGAGGGTCACCCATTCCTCAAACCTCAAAAAGTCACAGTCACAAGAGCTGCAGGGCTACGTTTCTAGATGGGACACAGGGTGTAACGTTGGTGCGAAGCGCCGAACGCTGGCGGCTCCACTCGTGGAGCCCCATCAATTCGAACAAGGGCGCAAGATGGAGCAGCGCTGCGGGCGTACCATTCCTGGCGCAAGCCCGCGGACGACAGTTGGGAGCGCCCAGCCGCGGCGAGGACCGACACAGTGTCGTGGCCCGAGAAAATTTGAACTTCGCGTCACGAGTCCGCATCAGACGGGTGGAGCACATCGTCGTAGCGTGGCTGCGTGCACCGCTGTTGACTGAACGAGACTGCGGGCGGGGACTAAGAGCACATCCACCTCGTGCGGTGTACTCGACAAAGTGCACCATGTGTGTTTCGAGACTGGGAGACGCATTGGGTAACTCGACAAAGAGCTGCACTGTGTGCAGCTGTGACTGCAGCTGTGACTTTCCGTCGGTTGTGGGTGTGGAACTGAGAGCGCACCCACCTCGTACTGTAGCGCGAGCCTCAGAGGCCAAGGCCAGCTGAGCGCAACTCCCATTAGAGGATCATTTGCTCGTCAAATCGCTTGCGGATCTCTTTGTAGACACGCCAGTATTCAACGCACACGGCACTGCGACGGATATTCTTTGGGCTGGGGTACCGTTGCTGACAACTGCTGGGCAACAGGTACTAATTGTGTTCGCGAGTAGCAGTGTCGCGTCAGCCGTCGTGGACTGCGTCTCTCATGGCGTCCTCAGAGATTGGAGGATCACGTCGATGTAGTACTGCAGCGTCAGACGTCGTAGTCCAGTCACGGGCTTGTCTCGCAGGACACGCCACTGTTCCTGCCAAGGGGGTCACCCTCATTTTGACCGCTTCCCATCCATCACACCCCAAAGTGGAGAGGCGGGGGAAAGAAAGGTGTGCGGCAATCAGGGCATATCGTGGCAACCGACCTCCAAGAATGACGGGGTGACGTCTTCCCAGTTGTCAACCAGCACCACAGGCAGCCCTCGAAACATGGAATTCAGCGGCCCGGACTCCATCACGGGGATGCAGCCTGCAAGGAGGGACTCCCAGTGCCTGTTGTTGGGGATAGTTGATTGGTTGCTTTCGTTTATGAAAAGGGCCAAAACGTGTGATCAAGATAGAGGTTAAACATCACCTATAACAGTCGGATCCCATGCCTCGAGGGCTCAGGCAGAAGCGAGAGTTGACGATGCCGTCCCGGTAGAGCATCATGCACTCTACGTACTCAGTTGATGTGATGTCCTCCTCATCCTGAGAAACACCATGAGCCACAAAAATGATCACGCGCTTATTGATCTCACCTCAAACGGGTCGAGAGTACAATAAGTATTCTCGAGGGTACCGTTGAAATTTTTGTTCACGACCTGCGAAAGGGTGAGCTTGGCCACGTTGCAAGTAAACATGCCTGAAATATGGCATCACGGTTCATTTCCCAACTGTGATTCACGGACAACAAGTTTCCACGCTGCCGTGGGCCCCGCGTGAGGGTTCGGTTAAAAAACTCGAACGTATTCAAGAGGCCATAAGCGTTCAGGTTGATGTGATAGTGAGTTGGCCCTAAGCCCACGGGCAGCACGTGCACTTTCCAATGCGCCTGGAAAGGGCGCTGATTGATCCAAAAGGCTTTGATGTGTGGGGAACTGAGCCACAATAAGACGTCCCGCCGGTAAAACTTTCTATGGTCCTCCACGAGCTCTGAGCACACAGTCAGCCGCTCATCAATGCTCAAGTTGCGCCCAACGTCCCAAGGGTCGTCGCTAAGGATGCCCATGTTGGTATTTTGAAGGGCAATTGCCACGTATGGGAAATCGATGTCTTTGTAGTCTCGCAATAACCCACAAAAGCCCGCTTGTTCCAGAATGACCATCGGCACCACGGAAGAACCCGTGAACCTTTGCCGAAAGTCCGCGACACCATCGACGCTCGATATAGTATAGTACGGTACACCGTGCATTGACAAAAAAGTCGACTTCGTCCACACCACAGGGTAAGGGTTCGGATAATTCAAAAACATCTACAGCGGCGTATCAGCTGAGGTCTTCCTACAGATGACACACCTGCATGGTCGCACGGAGCAAAAAGTCATGATCATCGTCGATATCTATGAAATCGCACGCTTGCAATCCACAGGAACCACCGTCAGAAGCGCCCGCGCAGAGGGCGAGCAGGAGCACAAGCAGCCACCGCATCGCCGCCGCTATCGCTCGATTATCTCGAAGCGGCTCATATAGGTGAGGTCTGGTCGAGTGTGGTGTGGCCAAAGCTTGTCGAAAGGTCATGGACGAGGCGTACGGGACATTTCCCAACCCTCAGGTCCACCACGAGGTCGACCAAGGTGTTGGGAGTCGGCGAACCAAGTTGATTGGTCTCATTGGTTTGGCGTGCGTCACCTTGGTGGTGGCAGCACTCGTGGTTGAGCTTGTAGCTGAGCCTGAAGAGGTCCGCTGACAGACTTTTCTTTATTTCGTCTGATACGAGATTCCCCAGAGCGTCTCGCTGCTTCCTGCATGCCAGTGTGTAGTGTGCCCATGTTTGGTCACTGGAAACCAGGACCCAACCCTTATTGCTGCCAAGAAGAAGCTCGCGTTTCTTGAGTCAAAGATGGCGACTATGGAACACTCGCCCACGTCAACCCTGACGGTTGCCAAGTATCTCCAGCTTCGTCGCGACCTCGCGACAGCAGTAGCTTCTATCCAAGCGTTGGTTATCAATGACGAACACCTGACAAATGAGGTCGAAATTCTCGACCGAAAGGGACCCCTGGTCGGTCCACGTGGTTTTCCTGGTCAGCGCGGACCCAGGGGGCGTAATGGACTGCCAGGTCCACAAGGCATTCAGGGTAGGCCCGGTTTGACTGGCGCTAGTGGTCGGCCAGGGATCTCTTACGTCGGAGCTCCTGGACGGCCGGGAGAGGAGGGCCCACCTGGTCCTCCAGGAAAGCCTGGCCTGAACGGATTGCCGGGTGCGCCACTCTTCCTTGCATGCCTAGCGTTTCGCCCACAACATCCCTCTTGTTTTTTGTTGTTGTTCAAACTCGCCACAGGTGTGAACGGGCCGATTGGTCTTCCAGGCTCCAAGGGTGCACCTGGTGCACCTGGAGAGAATGGCCAACCTGGCAAGCCTGGATCACCAGGACCTCCAGGTGTGGACATGAGACCTCTTTTTTGCATGTATCAGAGAAATAGGTTGGCCAAGGGGACTGACCCTGTTTCAGGAGCTGACGGTCTTCCCGGGGCGGTTGGCAACGACGGTCCTCCAGGTGAGCCTGCGCATTGCGGCACACAACACTTCAGTGACTGTAGCGATGCCCATGTGTCTGACTCTATGGTGCAGGCATCCCAGGATCTGTCGGCCCCCCCGGCCGAGATGGCACCAATGGTGTGAACGGGACTCCGGGCAAAGATGGCGCCGCTGGCCCCCCTGGGGTTCCCGGACCTCGTGGTCCTCAGGGCGTTGACGGCCTCGCTGGTGCGTGGGTTTTCTACTCTCTTGTCCAATCGTTTTGGCTGCAAGCGGTTTCCTAGAATCGAAATCTGGCCGCTGTGCTTGGCTTCGTCTCGTCCGCCCGATTAGCACTTCTCGTTCAGGACCCTCTCTCGTTCAGCACTTCCTTTCGTCAACCCCTTCCTTGTGTCTTTTTCTCATTCTATGTTGAGCAGGTAAACCCGGGTTACAACGTCCAGGTTAAGTCCGGGTCGGGACGGCATGATTGCAACACTGAAAGAGAGAGAGAGAGGGAGAGAGAGTGTGGAAGAGAAAGTATTTCAGCACTTAGGAACAAGGCACTGCAGAGGGATGGCATGCCAGGACCCCCAGCAACTCAAGCCCCCCCCCCCCCCCCAGCAACTCTTCCTCATTCTATGTCACAGGTAAACCCGGGATGCAAGGCCCAGGTGGAGCCCCCGGCCGGGACGGCATGGCTGGAAAGGATGGCAAGCCAGGCACTCCCGGCAACCCCGGGCTTCCTGGTGTTCCTGGACCTATGGGTCCGGCCGGAGCTGCTGGTGCTCCTGGCGCTGCTCCTGTGGTCCCCCAGGTGCGTCCAGACCCCCGCACGCGCACGCACTCACCCACGTAGATGCTGTCGCCCGGAGGCACGTGCAGAGGGTCTGTGCCTCCAGACCCCCACACACGCACGCACGCACGGAGATTACATCTCTGCAGAGGGCCGTGCCCCCACACGCAGCCACGCGGACACGCCCACGTAGACGCTGACACTGCAGGGGGTCTGGTGAGACAGCCAGCCCAGTTATCATGATCGTTACGATCTCAGACGATCTATCTCAATCTCTCTTACGATTTCAATTCGCGAAATTGGTTTCTCGGGCACAGTCCACCGATCCAATCTCACTGTCACGGTCACGGTCACGGTCAGGATCATGATCACCATCACGATCATGATCACGTGCAATGTCACTGAGAGCACTCCACCCACCATCATCATTTCTGGCGATACTACCGGCTGCTGTTTTGTATTGGAATCACCATAGCGATTGCCAATTTGGCGATGGATATGGCACATTTGACCCAGGTGCTCTGACCTGCAACGCAGACGACCCTGCCTGGCGCTGGTGCAACAGGCGCCCCGGTGCCCACCCCGGCCCCCGCGGCCACGCCTGCTCCTGGCACGCCCATCTTAGCCGTTGGCGGAACCTGCCCGGCCTGCGCTGCCGCAAAGTAATTGCGGGGCACTGTGTGTTTTGAATGAAGGAAAATTTTCTACACCGCACTGCAGTGTCGAACTTGATGGGGCGGGTGGAAATTCATTTTAAAGTTCAGAAAGAAGATCCATTTGCTTGCATCCTTAATCAGATTCCGCAGTTCGGCCTGGCAGACCCAGTTAGGTTGTGATCGTGTTCTTTTGTTGCTGCTTAATTCCTCGTCCGTGACCGCGTCCATGCGCGGGTACACTTTGTGCATTTGGGCAAAGGGGCCATGCCGCACTTTAATTCTCATGGCAATGTCAGAGCAGCCCCACGCCGCACGAGGTTGTTGGCTCCCGGCGATTTGGAGCAGCATTGAAAGAGTTGTTGTCAATTAGGCCGACGATTGATGATTCCAAAGACTATATTCATCAACCAAATAGTGGTAACTTGATGCCTGGTGGAGGACGTCGTGGTGCCAAGAAAGATTTGTGTGGTGGAGGTGCTTTAATGTAACAAGCCATTTATTTTCCAAGTGTAGTCTGGAAGTTCATCGGCCATTCTTGTTGTAGTCGCTGCTCACACAAAGGAGAGAATCGCAATCAAAGCAAATCGAGAGTGGTGCCGGCGCGCATCCGTCGAGAGTTGGGCAACGTATCCTGATCACCGAAGTGAGAAACGAGGCCAGCAACACGAGAAATGCGAGCCAGCGGGTGGTTCAACTTCCTTGAGAAGGAAATTATGACGCCGTGATCCCAAGGCGGTTGGGAATCGGGAGAATCAGAAGTCGAAGTGCGTGTGGCTACAGGACATGGAAGGTACACACGATGCAAGCGCACGAGCGCGCGCAGCCAAGGCACGTCGTTATGCGTCGAGTTGGAGCTGGAGCACACACTTCACTCCTCGTCACACTTCAATCCTCACCGCCCCCCGGGCACTGCGGTTTGCACCAGGTTGGAGCAAAGACTTCACTCCTCGTCGCCCTCGGTGGCAACGGGAGTGCGCGAGGCTTTCTGGTCTCGGAGCAGGTCCGCCAGCACGCGCAGAGCCTCCTCCTTCTCAATGGGCTCCATCCGGCTCTGCTTGTGCTGCATCGAAACAAACCACGTCTGCGCGGCAAGAGTGAGACTGCGGCGATGATGCCTTGAAAGCACAGGTGTAGCTGATGAGAATCTATGCGCCTCACATCCTGTTGTGCTGCATGCTAGGGAGACCAGGGTTCACACCTGGTCGGAGCTGCGCAAAAGCTCGGGCTGGAAAGTGGACGTGATGAACTGAGCGTGGGTAGCTTGTGCCTGGATAAGCTTTGCAATTGCAGAGCGGTAGGTTGGGTCGAGCGCCGCATCGACCTGAGACGAGTCGTCATTTTTCGGGTCAGGGCGAGCCTCAAGAATAGATCTGGTTGGGCCAGGCACCAGCTTCTCTACAAACTCGTGGCACCGCACCTCGTCAAACAGATAGAAGGGTGCAGGATCGTTCTTCTGAATCGCAAAAATCAAGGTGAGGGCGACGACCGTTTTCTGTCCACCGCTGAGCTGATTCATTGCCTTGGTCTCGTGTTTGGAGTCGAAGGTGACCTTGACACCGATGCCGGTGTAAGTTCGGGGACGACGGGGGCCAGAATCCGCAGCTTCGCTCTCCTGAAATAAATCCTTCAGCGATTTCGGAACATTGCAAGCATAAGCGGAATCGAGATTGTCGAACATTTCGCAAGACAAGTTGAGCAAGGTGACTCTCAAATGACCATGAAATCAGGTCGAATGATCAATGAAATCAAGGGGGGAAACGCACATCAGAGTACTTCATCACAAGGCTTCCGCTGCCGCCAGGCACAATCTGAGGGAACAATTCTGCAAAATGCTTGGCAACCATCTTAAAGGTCAGTTCGATTGCCTCCTCTTTCTTGTGGTCGAGACTGGACATCAAGGATCGAATGGCCTCAGCGCCCTTCTCGGCCTGCAGAGCAGTCAGCCAGAGGTTCAAGGTCAGATTGTATTTAGTTCTGTTTTGTGCCGCCTGTGAGAAATTGCGACAAGTTGAGCACCTGTGTGAGGCGTTCATTGAACTGGTCACGCTGGTCAGTGAAGTTGGTGTACTGGTCCAAAGCCTTCTTGTTCACGTGCTGATACTTTTTCAGCTTCTCGTTCACCGAAGCGAGGTCCTTGTGGAGAGTTTTGAGGTTTCTTGTGCTCTCACTGCGGAGGTGAGCAATGAGCTGAGCACCGAAACAAGCGACATGCACGTACTCTCGATAAGCGTTTCCAGGGAGGACTCCAAGATCCGAAATCTTTGCTCGGAGTTCTTTCAATTCCTCGGCCACCGACGCTTTCTGTGTAAGAAGCCTGGCAAAAATCGAGCGTGAGAGCCACTGTGATTTCACACATTGAGTGAACACCACCTGTCATTTTCCTTGCTAATAGAATCGAGTTTGGCTTTGAGCGCGGCCTCCTCTGTACGGGCAAGTTCCAGCTGTTCACGATGTTTCTGCAGTGCGGTCCCGGATTCCTGCGCACTCTTCTCGAGCTCTGTGCACGAGGGCAACGTCAACCAAGGGACCCAAAGTAAATTCACGGCGGGTCGTTCAACTTCGAACGGACACACCTTGTCGGCGCCGGTTGGAGGCGGCGATCGCGTCACAAAGAGACGCAAGTTCTGCTTCCTGCTGTGACACCTCGCTCGAGCTTTCACCTTGTAACGACGCCAGATGCCTCTGGCATGATACGTCAGGCACCGAAGGAGACAGCCAAAACCAACCTGCAGAGCCTCACGCTGCTTCACTAGATTGGTGTTCAGGTCTCGCTCGAGTTCGTTCACTCGTGATTCCATCTGTCGCACACGCAGAGTTAGGATCGGGTGAGAGGAGCACCCACACTGGGCATCACAACAATACCTCGGCTGCTTTAATTGTCAGAGTTTCAGTGCGATGAAGAAGGTCTGTATGCTGCGCAGTGAGCTCTTCGAGCTCTTTCAACTCGGCGCTCGACAGTCGATCAGTTAGCTCAGTGCCCAACTCCTTCTCGAGAGCAGCCTGCTTCGTCTGCATCGCCTCCATGGAAGTTTTGAGCTGTCTGATTTCGCGCTCCTGCACAATGCCAGTTCACCACCCTGCTGCTAACAACCAGGAAACGCACCAGTGACTCCAGCATAGTCTTATCAGTGTCTCGTTTGCCTCGCAAGTCGTCCAGCTCCGCCTGTTGAGAGTGAGGCAATGGAGAAATAGTTGAGAGCGATTCAAAACAGTTCAAAGAGAAAGCATGAGGCACAACACCCAGCAACTCCTCATGTGGCGCACCTGGACCGTACGGTTCGTGTCCAGTACAGACTGCTTCTGGGCAGTCAATTTGTCGACCTCGCCCACGATTTTTGTCAGCGCCTGCTCCACGCCTGGTGCAGTCAAGGAACCACACAGTGAGCATGAGACAGTGTTTTGAAAGAGAATTCGGCAGGATACGATCTTTGACGACCTTGATTTCGTCGGCCTCCCCGGACGCAGTTTCGAACTTGGCGCGGCAATTGCGCAAATTCTGCATGCTGCTCATCCGCGATCGGCGAACGTCGTGGTAGCCACCAGTGACAGCCCCCTTGCGACTAGTCTTGTCCCCGTCCAGCGTCATGCAGTCGCACTTATACTGGGAGCGATACTGAGAGCACAGGCGCTGGTCCTGGCAAATAAGCATCCGCCCAAAAACCTGGCGCTGGTTTGAGTTCTCAGCGTGACAAGCCTCTGGCGCACATGTTTGAAGGGTTTGGCAAACCGGCTATCAAATTTGAGGTTGTTCAGCAATGGGACAGCGTGTTGGTCAGATGGCAGCGAATCCTCGCGAGGCTGCAAACGGTTCAAAGGGAGGAAGGTGACACGGCCCTCCTTCGTCTCGTTCAAGATAGCAATGAGCTTGCTGGCAGTGGCGTCGGTGTCCACGACGACGCTGAAAAGCCTGCGGACTCAAGGTCAGGCGCAGAGGACCCACAGGCGAAGAGGCTAACGCACTGGTTGCCGGCAGTAACTTCCACAGCAGTGAAGAAGGCTTCGTTGCAGTCGAAGAGCTCGATTAAGGGACCGTAGTATCCAGTGATTCCGCGCTCTTGAACCGCCCTCTTCAGGCACTTGATGCCAGATGTGATGGTCTGCACCAGGGTGAGTGCTGACAACCACCAATGGCAGAAGAGTTCATGAAGACGTCAAAAATTCACAGTAGACGGTCGAGCCTTACCACCGGGATTTGTTGTCATGGGCAAAGACCGCACCTTCGGCATTGCACGCATCAAGAACTCCTCGTTTTTGTTCATTTGGTCCAACGCAGACGTGCGAGCATCTTCAAGCTGGAGGCTCCGACGCTGCAAATCACTGCAAGAAAGATCAGCGGGTCCACTTATCCGAGCGACGTGCCAACGTACACAGACTGATTCCGGGTCTCTGTCTTGTTCTGAGAGAGCTTCAGGAGTTTTTCATTGAGCTCTGTGACCTTGACGGCTCGTTGTTTCAAGAGATTTTCCTTTTCAGTCACTTCTGCGCTCGTCTTGGCGAGGCCCCTGGTGACAAGGGTTGGGTATGAAACAGTTAGACATTGCAACCGACCTGCGAAGAGTCTCCATCTCGATCTCCAGCCGTTTCGCCTGCTTGAAAGTCAGCACACTCAGGCGAAAAAATAGCAACAATTCGTTCCTTGTTTCCAGTCTCGGTCCTATCTTTGGTGATGTTGGCCAGTTCTCCCTGCACCCACTTGTCTTTGTCCTTTTTGTTCCGAAACTGCTGTTTCCGGCCTTGTTTGGCCTGCAGCTCTTCCAATCGCGCATTGCATTGATTGTAACTGAGGTGGGTCGTGAGCTGGGGTGTACTCGTGAACAAGTTGTCAGGCATAGGCAACACACCGAGTGACAAAGTCCTCCTCCTCTGTTTTCGCACTGTCCAAGTTCGGGCGTAGGGTGCTTAACTCTGCTTCCACCGCCGCGATGGTGGAATTCAGCTTCGAGAGCTTGGCTTCCAACTTTTTCTGGAATCGCAGACATCAGAACGAGATCGTCATCAATTTTTTTTTTCATGACTCACCAATTCTTTTTGGCCTTTGGCAGCAGCGGTCCGTCGTTGCTCCACCTCAAGCTCAATGTTTGCACGCTGCTGCATCAATTCCTCCTCTTCCTTCAAGTGGACCTCGAGCTCGTTCTTCTCACGGGCAGCCTGTTGTTGAAGAGCCCGGATTTCCTGATCTTCTTCGTTTCGTTTGTCTTCGAGGTCGTTCATTTGGTCCTGGATCTCGGCCGTTGCTTTCTTGCCTTCACTACGAGTATCTTCGATCTGGACGGAAATTACAACCACATTCGGCACTGGCGGAGGCGAACCTCAATTTGCTGCGCCATGAGCTGCGCTTCCCTTTTGTCGTGAAGGGCAAATTCAAGCGACCTCCTCTGCTTGTCCAGTTCCTGGAAAGCTTTCAACTCCTCCTTCTCAGACTCAAGCTCCGACAACCGCTTCTCGATGTAGGCCAGTACATCCCGAATTTCTGTCATTTTGCTATCTGAATTGGTATTGTCAGACCCTGCAAGCAGCGAGTTTGCACATGCCTGTCTCAGCCATGATTTTCACACTCTCGCGGCGACGCTCGTCGTAGACATGAGTTCCAGCCACCTCCTTCAGGAGCTCCAGACGATCGTTGTCCTTCATTGTGGTAAGAAGGCTGATCTACTGAAAGCGTCAGTTTGACCACGAACGCTGTGTCATCGCCTGACCTTTCCCTGCCGCACAATGTAGTACGGATTGGATTTAGAAAACCCTGCAACCTCGAGAAGATTGGCGATGTCGGATTTCCTGTCAAGCATCAAACAAACTATTTGGGGGAATAAATCCAGCATACGTCACATGCTTGTTGTCCAGAAAAAATTCATCCTTCTTCAGCCCAATATTACGCCGCAAGACAACTTCCTCTTTGTCCGTCTGGAGAAGAGCTTCGTGAGCCCCAAAAAAGCATTTCGCAGCACACCTGAAAGCGACCATCCGCGTTATCAAAAACAATCTGCACCCAGGCAGTCATGTCGCTCTTGCCAGAATCCTAATCGACCCACGTCAGCACAGAGCGTTCGATAATCTCAACGCACAAACAACAGAGCCTGTCGGTGTTCGTTCCGTAGATTGGAGAACTCATCGGACATAACAAAAGCAATCGCTGTGAGCAAAATGTTAGAACAGTTCCAGACAAAACGAGCCGTACCCTTGAACAAGTTGGACTTTCCGGAGCCATTTCTCCCGACTGCCGGCTGTGTCAGAATCTCTGCTAGCATCGTCCACATGCACACCGATAGTATTGTGACCCTGGTGGAACGGACCGAGCACAATCTCATCTTTGTAAGACTTGAATCCCTTGACGGTGACTGTCTTGATGAACATCCCTGGTCCCGCCTTGCGAGCGCACGGCGGCTTGGGCTCACAACAAGTCGGTGACTTTGCCGCCAAAGTCACGGTCAAAAGTCAATCGCAGTACGGTATCGCAAAAACGCTACCGAATCCACCAAACGGCGCCAGACGTCAGCCGGGTGTGCACACACGGGCAGCGCACTGTCAGAGAGAGAGAGAGAGAGAGAGAGAGAGAGAGAGAGAGAGAG
>QUTJ01031830.1:0-25081 GCA_003573635.1 Goniomonas avonlea | reverse complement strand
CCCACCCAGTGTTTGAACTTGCCGGGAGGGCACGGCAGACAGCGGCCGAGGCGCAGCTCAAACCCGCGACCGCAGTTGCACCCGCCCCTGGTGTTGCGGAACTCCGACGGCGGGCAGTCGGGCATCTTGATGCTCGCCACGGTGCGGGCCTTGTGGTCCGCGTCCACAGAGAACACGAGGGAGTACGACAGCCCGCGGAGGCCCTGGAAGCTCAGGTCGGTGAAGACGCACCGCGCCTTGTCGACCGGCACAAACATTGTGCCGGCCGTCCCCAGCGGTGTCGGCGTCATCTCGACACGGCAGTACAGGCCCGCTGCGTCCGGCCCTTGCAATACGAGGTCCCCGAACACATCGGAGAGCTCGAGCACAGGCTGCTGGTCCAGCAGGCCGCCCCTTGCGTCGTCTGTCAGCGTCACAGTGGTGGGCTTGGGGTCGAGCAGCCGCAGGGTGTGAATGCGCCCCTTGAAGTCGAAGAAGAGCGGCTCGGTGCTCCTCTGGCTGCCCACGACGGCCACGACGGGCGCTCGGCCCTCACCCTGCTTGAGAGCGCAGGACACCAACCCAGGCGCAACCTGGGTCAGGTTGCACCACTGCGCCCCGACCTGCACGCGAAGCTCGTCGCCGCCGCCGTCGCCCAACACGGTCCCGAGATTCGTGCCCGCGAGGAGGATTGTCGGGGAGACGTAGTTCCACGAGAAGGTCGGCTCGACTGAAACAAGAGCGGGGCGCTCGTAGGACACAAAGGTGTTGGGCAGCGACACAAGACCACTGATGAGACACGTGACGGAGAGGTTGGCCCCAACACCGCGCGGAGCGATGGCTAGAATCGAGGTGTCGGAGACGAACCCAGTTGTTGGGGACAGGGTGTGACCGACACGCACCGAGAACACCCGACCAAAGTTGGTGCCGGTGATTGTGAGCACAGAGCCGCCGGCCCCAGGAATGGCTAACGGCAGGACTGCAGACACGACCGGCGCGTTGTAGCTGAACTGTGTGAGGTTCCCACTGATCATGCCTGCAGCGAGGACTCTCACAGGGAGAGAGGCACCAAAGCCGGGCGCCACCACGCAGGTGAGACTCGTCGAGGAGACCCAGACCGACGACCGACACCGGGTGTTCCCTATTGAGACCAGTGCTATCGACGTAACGTTGTCCCCGAAGCCGCTCCCGTCCACAGTGATCACGGTGGAGCCCGCGGGAGCGACGTGATCGGGCGCCACAGCCAGCACCATTGGCGACACGTTGCAGTGGCGGCCGCCGTACCCCTCGTAGCAGGCACAGCGCCCATCCCGCACTCGACACGTCCCATGCCCATTGCAGGCATCGCACGGCGTCTGGCAGGACGTGCCCGCCCATCCATCATGGCATACGCACACGTCTCCCTGGCAGCGTCCATGCGTAGCGCAGGCTGCGGTGCACGTAGGCACCTGGTCCAAGATAATCTGTGCTGGTTCACTGCCGGGGCAGGTTACAACTGTGCCCCCGCCGACGTCCTTGACATCGCTGGCTGCTTCCGCCCGATCCCAGTCGGCGACTGAACTGTTCCATCTGAAGCATTGGTACCTGAAGCCCACAGACAGCGGGGCAGTTGGTGTGATCATGATTCTGTACTGCGTGCGTGACGCCTCGGTTCCAACCCGCACGTCGTAGAGGTTTGACGATTTACGGAGGAGTGACCCTCTCCAAGCATCGTTGAAATATGTGCTGACCACGACGTCCGAGGTGTTGGTCACAGTCCCGGACAAGTAGGCGCCGGGCAGCGAGACGAAGGCCTCGGTCGGGCCAAGCACTCTCTGCGTGAACGTCTGGAACTGGGAGGTGGAGAACCGACGCGCCATTTCGTTGGGCAGGACGTTCCAGAGCATGAGACGGCTGCTGCGCCTCAAGCAAGACTTGACTCGCTCCACCCGAGACTGCGAGAGCGGCGTGAGTGTGGGGTGGGCGAGAGGGGAGAGGTGAGCGACCACGCCCGGCAGAGACCAATATCGCGGACATTGGTCTGGTCTGGCGAGGACGCCTGCCCGGTCTTCGAACTGCGGGCCGACCCAGGGCCGGTCGAAGAGCTTGCTTGCAAAGGTGCGGGTGTGGCGGTGGGGTGTAAACCAGAGGGGATGGAAGCGAGAGGCAATGGGAGACAGAGAAACAGAGAGAAAGAGAGAGAGAGAGAGAGACAGGTGGGGCACAAGGAAAATGAGGCGGATAGGGAATGACAACCACGCCAAAGATAATATCGCGCACCAGCAGCGAGTACACCGAGGAGTCAGGTGCTTCCCTTGCACGCTCCAGCTCAACGCTGAAAGCGTCCACAATCAGCTGGAGTGTTGCACTGGCAACTCGGTCGTTGCCCACGACGACTGGGGTAGTCTGCGAGATGCCTGAGAAATGTCGCCGAGCCGCCACCCATGTCTGAAACATAGTCGAGTTGCCCTCTCCCTCTCTCCCTCTCCTTCTCCCTCTCCAGCTCTGTCGCTCCCCCCACTGTCTGCTTGCTTGGCCGTGGGCAACGCTGTGTCAATTACACTTCAAGTTTCACAAAAGAACACAGCCCTGACAAAGTCATCAAAAACAATGACAGAAAACCTTACCTGAGGCAGCCGAAGCGCGAGCTCGGTCACGATATCGCAGACAAGCCCAGCAATGGAGACGTACAAGTCCTCGGTCAACGAGTGCGACAGCGCTGTGTCAATAACACTCAGCAGGTAGTTCATCGCGGCGGTGTCGTACAGCTCTAGGCGCGGAGCCGTGTAGGTAATCAGCGACGATATCAGGCGGCTCACCGGGCCGGCGACGACGAACGCTTCGATAGCGCGCAAGTGCTGCCGGCGAAGGCCGGGGCCGGTTGCTCTCCGATCGAGAGTCCCGAGAACAGTGTTCACAATTTGGATGAGGTTGACGCCGGTGTCAGTGCTGCCCGCTGCAAGGAGCGCCTCGGTCTGGTGTGTCAGGTCCTCGATCTTCGCGAAGATATCCTCCAGCGGGTGCACAGTCACCACCACCTTGTACTGCGATGTTGACCCTAGCGAGTCCGTAATAGCCGCGACAACCGCAGTGGGTCCGTCCAAGTACGGAAGCCACAGGGACCGTGAGTCCGCCCAGCTCTGTTGCCGCCCGAAAATGCGGGTGTGGCCGCCGGGGCCGCAGGTGGGGTTGTTGGAGCTGCACACCGCCACGCCAAACTGCAGCGGCAGGTCCTCGTCCTCCCAGTCCTCGCACGTGAGACGGAACTCTGTTTCCGCTTCGACACCCTCGGTTGGCAAGACCTGGCAGGTGCCGCCGCGAGGTGGTATGTTCACCTGCGCCGTGACGGACGCGTACCCCTTGACGCCAGTCGCGACGTGAGTGGCCTCAAGGACCAGTGTGAATTGCTGGCCAATCTCACCGGTCAGGAACTCGGGCATGAGAACGAGATCGCACTGGCCGACCGGGGTGGTGATTCGCGACCGATCGGCAAAGTCCAGCTGGGAGCTGGACGTGAAGCCCGACCATGCGCAGACAGTGTTGGGCGGAGCTACGCCTTGCACGGCGAGGAATCCGTCGTAGTTGACCCGCGGCGGCAGCTGAGAGATGATCTGGACGTCGAGCAGAGCCTGGGTCCCGGCGACCACTGCGACTCTCACCGACGTTGGAGTCGATCGCTGCCTGCCTGGTCTGGAGACCTGCAGGGAGAGCTGGTACACCCCCTCCGACTGTCGCAGAGCCAGTGACGAGACAAAGAGCAGCGGAGTGCTGCCAGTGACCGGCCACGCACCCAAGGAGGGGCACGAACCGGAGGCGCCAGGCTCGACCTGGCAGTCCCAGGTGTACGACAGGGTGCCGGGCAGCGGGGACTCTGGGTCCGACGAGCACGACGCGTCCAACTGAAGATTGTTGTGGGACGACACGGTGCGGCCGCCAGGGAAGATGCAGGCGAGCAGCGCGCGAGCGCCCATGTGCAATGTGACTGAGCTCTTGCCCGCAGCGCTGTTAAAGACGCCCACGACTTTCACAGAGAGTGTGAGCTTGTAGGACAGACCCAGGGCGAGGGCTGTCACCGGGACGACGACGTCACTCTGTCCGAGGCCCTGCGACTGATACAGCACCACTGCAGAGTCGGCTGCACTCAGGACCCAATGGTAGAGCATGTCTTGCTCCCTCACTGCCTGGCAGGCAGCCACGCGGGCGCCACCTGTGAATGCCAACGAGGAAACCTTTGTCACGTTCGCCTCAGGAGGCGCAAATATGGTCACGGTGGGAGGTAGCTCGGAAAGCTTGCGCACGCTCACGTGCTGAGTGGAGCTCACACCCATGAAATTCTCGACGCGGAGGCTCCAGACGTGGAGGCCAAGGCCGAGCTCATCGTGAGCAAACGTCACAACCGCGCCGCGTCGGTCCAGGTGAGGCTGACCAGCGAGCTCCCACGTGAAGCTGAGCGGCCGGCCGCCACCTCCGTAGCCCGCCACAGCCTGGAGCCGGATGGACTCGCACGCTGCGACCTCGTTGGGCGCAATGATCGTCGCGCCCGGGGCGGGCAAGGCCGAGGACAGCTCGACGCGGACGGAGTCGGACGCCGCGAACGACTCGAAGTTCCGCATGAACAGCGTGTCGTTTTGCAGGGTCAGCACAGAGCCGGCGGCGAGCAGCGACTGGAAGCCGAGGTGAATGGTCAGGACCTCGCCCGAGTGCGCCCAAAGACAGAGCGGGCTGGTGCCGAACAGGCTTACCGACGCTGGATCGAATATGGCGCGACAGTTGGATTGGAGCGTCGAGTTGACACGGATAGGGTGGTTCCAGCGCAGTTCCGCCGTGCTGCCGAGAAGGGTCGCGCTCGTCACCCTTGGGGGGGGCTTTCGGTACGTCCAGGTGCCGTTGACGCTCGGGTTGGAGTGCAGGTCGCTCGCGGTGCTCACCACCACGGCTAGGAACTGCCCTGTCCCGTTGGGCACCGTGCAGGTGATGGCTGTGCTGTTGAGCAAAAGCATGTCCAAGCACACCCCAAGGGCGCTAAACTGCACAATGGTCGCTGCCTGTGTGACGGGCGTGAAGTGGCTGCCCGTTATGGTTACAAGCGTCGGGGTCCACTCTGGGCCAGAGGAGGGCGAGATGTCGAGGACCACGGGGAGGGCAACAATCTGCAGCGGGAAGGCCGTCGTCGCTAACAGGTGGCCGAATGTCAGGTGCACCGACATGTGGAACGGAAAGACTGGACTCGGAGGCAGTTCGGGGGATAAGCAGTGCGCAGACGAGACGCCCACGGCGGACACTGGGACTGAGATGTTGCTTCCAGACGGCGAGTCGTTGCGTGGGGGCAGCATAAATGAGCAGAAGTAGTGGTCCTTTTGAGCGGGGTCCAGCCCACTGCCAGCGAATCGCAGGGTGGTGCCCGCCGAGTGCAGGAGGTACGCTCTGTTGACGGATGCCACAGCCTGCTCAAACCTGTACTGGACGGCAGCCTGTGCTGGGAGAGTGACCTTTGTGCCGTTGCCGCTTGTGGTGATCGTGATGTTGACTGTTCGGGCAGGGTACAGCGAGCCCCAGACAGGCAGGGCGCACACAAAGAGCGCGGGTGAGACCACCACGGCTGGAGAGAATTGCAGCTCGCCGGCGACAGAGGTGGAAAACGTGCACTCCAGCAGCATGCTTGCAGAGAGACCGTGCCCTGCCAGAGTGAGATTCGTGCCGCCTGTAGCGGGCCCGACGGTGGGTGTCACAGCCCGAACGCCGGAAATCACAGGCGTGAACGCGAAGGAAAACGGAGTTCCGGAGACGGTCGGGAGCACAATCTCACCGCGAACGAGAGCAAGGACGGCCAGCTGCGCCCGGAACACTGCGCCAAAGGCTGGCGTTGTGCAGGACAGCGTGGTGGGGTCCATGGGTGCAGCCGGCGCAAGCATTCGCCCACCCTCGGCTGCTGAAAACGAGCAGTGGTAGGTCAGCTCGGGGTTAAGGCCTGACGCGACCACGGTGATCACGGTCCCGCCGCTCGCAGGGCCCGCGGTCTGCCTCACTGCGGTCACCGTCTCCGTCATTTCAAAGTAGACTGTGCCCGGGGAGGCAACGGCAAGCGTTTCCCCGCTGAGGCGACGCTGCTGAACGCTGAGCGCCACGCGCTGCGCAGGATACGGCCACTGGGGCGACACCAACACCATGCGGGACTGGGACACGACGGTAACATCCGCCATCACACTACCTTTTGCTGACCCAAAGCTGGCCACGTACACGGCTGCGACACTGAACCCGCTGCCTGTGATAGTAACGGGCACCCCCCCGGATGCTGGGGCGACGGAGGCGTTGACTGAGAGAACCTCCTGGTACAGGGTCAGGTTGAACAGCCCCGAGGCAGCTACAGCGGCTTCGTGCCCAAGATCATTTCGGAAGATGGTGACGTTCACGGTCGCGGCTGCGAATAAGCTCCCCCAAGCCGGAAGCACACAGCGCAGCGTTTCATGGGACTCTATGGTCGCGACAGAGACCATTGCCATTGTTCCGGATCGGAAGCTGCACCGGTACTCCGGCTGCTGCTGCGAGTCCGCGTCGCCGAAGCCCGCGCCGCCGCCGATTCTCCACGCGCAGCCGCCGAAGCCGCCGTCGCCGAAGCCCGCGCCGCCGCCGATTCTCCACGCGCAGCCGCCGAAGCCGCCGTCGCCGAAGCCCGCGCCGCTCAGTGTGATGACCGAACCGCCGGCCGCCGACGCAGCGGTTGGGGCAGCGGACGTGACCACGTCCTCCAGGAGGACACTCCAGCTGGTCGAGACGCCCGAGCCGGTCCTCTCAACCACCAGCCTTGCGACGCAGGAGGGGTGCTTCCAGGCGGGCAGGGTGCAGGCTAGCTGCTGCACGCTGAGCACAGACGCGGTAGCCTGAACAGCGTAGGAGCCACACAGAAGCCTGCACACGTACGGGCTCGCGGAGGTGTAGTTGAAGCCGGAACCTTGAACAGTTATGACCGTACCGGCGGTTGCGAACCCTCGACTCGGAGCAATTGAGAGGAACACCTCTTGGAACAGATAGCTCAACGGCTGTACCGCTGGAAGGGGCAGTCCGTTTTGTAAGATCACGACAACCACAGGACCAAATGTAAACCTGGATCCCCAGGAAGGAGTCCGACACGTCAGCACGCTGGGCGACAGTGGACTTGCTGGGGTCGAGAGCATGACTGCGTCGAACCTGCTAAACTGACACTGGTACTGGACACACACCGTCAGAGAGTCACCAATCTCAGCGACGACGGACGAGCCGCCGGTGGCCGGCCCAATGGACGGCGTGAGCTTGGCACGGAAGAACACAAAGGGCTTGTTGGGCGTGATTCTGTGCAGGAGTCTGGCAGAGGGCGGCACTGTGTAGTTCGCGGCAACCACCTCGCGCCACATCTCCGCGAGACTGTCTGCGTGCGGGAACTCAATCACAGAAATGTTGACGGCAACCTCGTCAGAAAGCATGGGGTGGGGCCAGGCAGGCGCGATGCAGGTAATGCCCTGCGCCGACACAGGCCGTGAGGGCAGGGAGGCCGCCGCCTCGAGCGTCCCGTCACCGGATGTGCGGCTGAACAAGCAGGTGAACGCGCGGGACACGTTCAGAACCGTCGCCGACACTCCAATCGCGCTTCCACCACCCATATGGGCCTGCTGCGGTGAGACTGACGCGTAGTCACTGCGGACCTCGAGACTCAGGAGCTGGCTCGACTGGACGACGCTCCCCAGCTGCTGTACCGAAACAACGATGGTCTGCGGGGTGTCCGAACGTGGCCAGCTAAACTCACACCGAAGCCGAGTGGTTGACAGGGCGGTTTCATGTCGGCTGCTGAAGCTCCTGTTACTGTAGCCGAATTGGCAGAAAGAGGGAACCTCGAGCTGCAGCCCTGAGCCAGTCACTGTCACCACACTGGATCCGGACGTGTGCGCATACGTTGGCGCAATTAACGTCACGACGGAGTAGAACGTAAAGCTTCGAGGATTACCGTCTAGGGTCGCGACGGGCGTGGAGCCCTCGGGCATTATCAGGAGAGTTGTGACACCAGCGGGGAACTGGCTGCCCCAGTCAGGAGTCACAAACATCGCTGTACCGAAGCTGGTGACATTCACAGGCACCTCGGACGTTAAGAAGCCGGAGACAAACTTGGCTTGATACACACGGTGTGGAACGAAGCCAAAGCCAGAGATGGTGACGACGGTTTTGCCATTGGCGGGTCCATCACTGGGAGATGTCGAGGAGACAGAGGTCAGCACGGTATGCCTGAAGGGAGCTGCGGTGACGACAGTGACGTTATCAATTTCGTCTCTGAGAGTCAAGGACGCAGTTCCAACGAAGGAGACAGGCAAGGGGCACTGAAGCTTGCTGCTCGACACAAACACCGCGGAGAGAACGGAGGACCCGTTCCATCCAGGAGGAACGTAGCCGCTCGAAAGGTCAAAGACGCAGGCATAGGAACCATTGCCCGCACGGAAGTACAGGCCGCGGACCACGGCAGACTGGTTCGAGCCTCCCAGCGAGGACGGCGCCGCGCTCAACCACTCCTCGTAGAAACGCACCGGGACACTTGCAACCCCTGCGACGGAGCTGCTCCCTCGGACCAAGGTCAGATTCGCAGTCTGGGCGGCTCCCAGCGACGGCATTGTGCAGGTGATGGTGGTCGGGGACTGCACCAAGGCATCGACGGCTACAGCTGCAAACACGCAGCGGTACGAGGCCGAGCGATCGAAGCCAACGCCTGCGAGAGTGAGGGTGTGGCCCCCGCCGGCGGCGCCAGTGGTGGGGACAACGCTGTCCCAGCGCTCGATGAAGGTGTACAGGGTCACCTCGCCGGCCTTGGAAACAGGCCGCAGAGACAGGACCGTCGCCTTGGCTGCAAACGTTAGACCCCACGGGGGCGTTGTGCAGGCTATCGCAGTTGCAGACCGAACGACCGCGGCCACCGTGGACGAGTCAGTGCCTGCTGTGAAGCTGCAGGTGTACTGCACCTGCCCGCTGATGTCGAAGTTCTGGCCCGCCAAAGTGACGTTTGCACCGCCGACTGCGGACCCCTCAGGCTGATCAGAGGAGAACCAGACGCTGTCGTACGAGAGACTAAGCCCGGTCCTGGGCCCTACTGCAGTGCTCACAGCCACCAGGTGCGAGCGCCCCGCGCCTGCCCCTGGCCTGCAAGCGACAGCGGAATCAGACATCCACTTTACGCTGTTTGCAGCCGAGTTGCCAACTCGAACAGCCAAGGAAGTGTCGACCGTCCCGAGGTGGTTGGCGAAAATGGTTACCGCCGCCGCTCCGGTCAAGGGAACGTTGCGAGCCGAGACACTCTTGCCCCAAAACGCGTTGAAACTGAAAACCTGAACCCGCGAGGTCGCAAATCTCATGTGGCTCACAGCCGTGGTGTGACCTGTGCCGGCGCCCACACCAAGCTTGCAGGTCACGGAAGTTTCAGAGGCCCAGCCGGCCATGACACTGTGAGTGCCCCCAACTCTGATCTTGATATGAGCGGGAAACCCAACCCCTAACAAGGTGACAATGCAGCCGCCGGTGGTAGGCCCGTTGCGAACCAGCACGCTGCTTGCACGCGGTAGGAAGAACTCGTTGTACGAATACACCACAAGATTCGCGCCAGGGAGCGTGCCCGGAGACACCGACACAGCGACAGAGGTTGTCTTGGTGCTCTCCACCATGGCGGCGAGCCGGAGGCGTAAAGAGGACTCCGAGGCCCAGACTGAGCTCTCGCATGCTGTGTCGGTCACACGGCCCCGAGGCGACGCGTCCCGCAAGCCGAAGTGGAAACCCGACAGAGTGAACAGAGCGGCGCCTGTGATGGGGCCGTTGGCGGCTAAGGCAGAGGACAGGACCGGTCGGTCGAACGAGAACCCTGCGGTGAGTGTCGCACGGTATGTGCCAGCGTGAGGCCAAGGCACTGTGCCAGTGACAACAACTCCGGGACCAACCCACCGAGACCCTGCTGTGCCCGAGAACGGCGCCACTTTACAGACCAAGGACGACGTGGCCGTCCAAACAAGGGCGCTGCACGCTGTCGGACCCACTCGACACTGCACACTCGTGTCAATCGCCGCGCCGACAAGGGTGATTGTGGTCGCGGCCGTCGCTGGAAGGTTTGTCCGCAACACGTTGCTTGGCCGAATCCAGAAGATCTTGTCATACGACAAGGCGTTGGAGAAGCTCCCAACCGCAGCGCCAACGGAGACGCTGTGCGCCCGCAGACCCAGCTCGGACAAGGACCCGGCAGACGACTTGCAGGTTAAGCCCGTGTCGGACCCCCACAGCACAGCGACGCTTCCTGTAGCGCCTTGCCGCGCCGCCACGCTCTCTTGGGCCGGACCCAAGCCGTGGCCCACAAGGGTGACCGAGACCGCGGCGGTGACAGGGAGATTGAAGGCCTGCTCAAACTCAACGACGCCGGGAAGGTTCCGGAGACCCTGAGCTTGATTGCCCCCCCAAACACCCTGGACTGTCAAGAACAGCTGACCTGAGTAGTTCACTCCAGCCGACACCCTGCCACACAGCGAGGAATCGGCCGTCCATGTCGACGACTCGGCTGCTGTTCCAGCCCGGAGCCTGGTGGAGCCAGCTGTAGTCCCAAAGCCAGCTCCCAGCAGGGTCACGGAGACGGACCCTGTTGTCGGCGTGTTGGCGGTGCGCTCGAGGGACGGCTGATTGAAGGAGACGGCGCGGCTCACGGTTGCCTGTCTCTGCGCGAGCGACAGCACAAGCGACCCCATCTGGCCTGTTCCAGGAGCCGTGAGACACGTCAACGATGATTCTGCCGTCCATTCCGTGCTGGCTCGGGCAGTTATCCCAACGCGCGCTGCCAGCTGTCTCTGCCTGCCCAGGCCGAACCCGACAATGGTCAGGCTGACCGCTCCAGTGGTCGGTGCGTTTCTGAATGGCCGCTGAGTGGGAGCGTGGACGTCGAAGGAGAAGCTTCTCGTTGCAGTTCCCAGGCTGCTCGACCTCAAGGTCGACACCAGATCTAGATAACCACCGACTCCACTGGCAAGCTTGAGACGCAGCAAGGAATCAGAAACCCAAGCTGTTGCTGGTGATCCTGACCCGCCGAGACGGCCAACGGCGGAGGCACTTCTCGCCCCAAATGAGATTCCCACGACCGTGGCGGAGACGGCGAGTGTGGTTGGCGTGTTTGCGCGAGGCGCCATGAGCATAGTGCCATCAAACGACAAGGCTGCCATGGATGTCCCGAGCACTGAAGGGGCCACCGAGACGGTGAGTGCTGCGCTGCCCCCCATCCCAGTGCCACGCTTACACGTCAGCGCTGAAGACGACGTCCACCTCACCGACTCACCGGCAGAGCCGTGCACCAGCACCCTGCTGGAGTGGCCAAGGCTACCGATCGAGGTCCCAATCACAGTCACGCTCACGGCACCCGTGGAACCCGAATTGGCGCGCACCGCTGTCTGGAAGGCTGCTGAGGAGACTGAAATCGCGCGAGAGAGCGTTCCAGTGCCCTGGGCTACAGACACGACTGCGTCAACAAGGAGCGCCCGTCGACATGCTCCAGAGCGCGCAACAGCCGCGGTGTCCGACAGCCACACGGTCTGCACAGTCGCGGTTACTCCGAAGCGGGTGCGCGGAGAGCTAACGCTGAGGCTGCCACCAAGCACAGTGACCATGGTGCCGCCGGTGGAGGCAGAGACGGCAGCTGTGCGCGCGGGCCCCGGGTGAGGCTGGTCATAGCTCACAGCGGCTGACAACGTGGACCGGACGCCCGGCAGCAACGAAGCAGCGACAGCGCAGGACGAGGACACACGCCCACGCTGCCCGAGCCGGCACGTGACGCTTGATTCGGACACCCACCGGGACAGCGGTGTCGCTGTTCCGAGCCGAGGCCTGGCTGTGATGTCCCAACTGCCCAAGTGCCTGCCCAGCACCGTCACAGTCGAAGCCCCAGTCCCAGGAGTGTTGGTTTGCAACATCCCACTGAGCCAGGCGGCGTACCCAAGCGTACCCTGCTGCGTGCCGACACTGGTTACAACACTGACTGCAGAGGTGATCGCGGCGCTCGCGACAGGAGGCGTCCGAACTGTGAGTGTTGAGTCCGATATCCACACTGAACTGCGGGCCGTGGAGCCGCTCAGGGACACGCGTGGAGAGTAGTTTATCGCCCCCATCTGTGCCCCCGTCACGGTGACGCGAACCCCTCCTGTCCCAGGCACGGCCACGCTGGCAGCCGGGCTAACAGTGGGACGCGATGCGCTGAAGGCAGCAACACTCGACGACACTGCGCGACTGGGCGACACACTCACCGAGATTCGCCCTTCACGAGCAAATATCCCCACCCGAGTCTGCAGCGCCGAGTCTGACACCCACCTTGTTGCTTGGGCTGCGCTGCCTCCCAGACGCGTCCGGACAGACATTTCGAGTGCGGCCATGCCGGTTCCGACCATTGTGACACTGCTGCTGCCGGTGGTCTGTATGTTCCGACAGCATGGGGGCGCGACTGCTACGCGATCCAAGGATACCATGGAAACCAGTGTGCCGGCACTCAGAACGGTCACCGTCACGGAGGCCACGAGGCGCCCCGATTCCGGATGACGGCAGACAAGACTGGAATCAGAGACCCAGGCTGTTGCTGGGCAGTGCGTGCGGCCTTGCCGGAGCGAGGAGGAGACATCAGACACACCCAGCGACTGGCCGACGACTGTCACGCTGATTGCTCCACTTGCTGCGGCGTTGGACCCAGCAGGGCTGCGAGCGGGGCCGTCGGGTGCATTGTACGAGAACGCGACGCAGGATGTCGCAGGAGCGCGGTGATCACTCACAACAAGGACAACCCTGGTTCCTGCACCGGACGCAACTCGGCACACCACGCTGGAGTCGGCTGTCCACACCGTGACGAGTGCACTCGTCGTGCCAGCACGCAGGGACACACGTCGTAAATCCTCTCGGAAGTTCTCGCCAACAACCGTGACGCTGATGCCAGCTGTCGCCGGTGTGTTGGCACGCTGGACAGGGACGACCCTCGCGTGACCGTAGGAGAACGCACGCGTCGACGAGGCTTGCAGCACCACAGAGGCCACCAAGGGCGCATAAAGGGTGGACCCAGCAGCGACTTTGCACACCAGCGCGGAGTCTGCCAGCCACGCGCTCGCAACGGCCACGCTTCCACCAAGATGAACGCGCTGACTCCAGCGAAGGCCCAGTTGAGCGCCGATCACCGTGACACTGGTTGTTCCTGTTCCCGGTGCGTTCGCACGCACAGCCAGCATTGCAACGGGAACGGAGTAGCTCATCGCTGTTGAAACCGTCCTGCGGCGGCGGAGCACCGCTGTGACGACAGCGGCCGTGCCGCCGCGAGGCGAAGAGGTGGGAGACTTGCCGGCGATGGAGGACTCCGAGGTCCAAACACTCGCCATAAACCCAGATTCGCCAAACCGGGCCGTTTTGGAGCGGCTCGGGCTGAAGTTGTGCCCGACGATTGTGACTGACCGCGCTCCGGTCGTCGCGGAACCGAGACGAAGGTGCTCGATTCCAGTTTGGAGGTTGACCTGCCAAGAGGGGGCATCCGTGTTAAGGCACAGGGCCGCAGGAGCCACGCGCGAGTTGACGACTTCCGGAGGTAACAGCCTCAGCAGGATGAAGGTGAGCGCATTGGTCAGCGTCGATGACTTCAGCACGGCGGGAACGGTCATCGAGTGTGACACGCAGATCTGGGTCCCGGTTGTTACTTTGGACGCAACGGCGCTGTCAGACACCCAATGGGTGGACTCACACCCGCTGCCTCCGACACGACTGCCGGGTGAGAACCCTTGACTCCCGTAGTGTGATCCAACCAGGGTCACCGTCTGCGAGCCGGTTGTTGCGGCGTTTGCCAGAGTGACTCCGCTCACTGCTGTTGAGGCAAGGTTGAGCATCGTGAGGAACGTCCCAACCTGCTGTTTGGCGGTCAGGACCACGCCGGTGTTACGGCTGCGTCCCAATGGAGCTTTGAGTGCCATGGACGTCGACGACACCCAAGCCGAAGCACTCTGGGCGGAGGGGTTGAGCCGTGCTCGAGCACTGAAGTCTGACGCTCCAATGTTTGACCCAACCACGGTGACCGAGACAGAGCCCGTTGGGGCCCAGTTGGCAGCCCCGACACTGCTTGCGACCGCGACGCTGTAGCTCCACCCGGATCCCTCAGTCTGCCGCTGCATCGCCACCGTCGCACTTACGGACAGCACCCCCCTGACACCAGAAGCCAACTTGTGCCACAGAGAAGACTCGGAGGTCCAGAGAGTGGACGCAGACGGTGTTCGCCCGACCCTGCCTCGCTGACTGCTCGCCGCAACTCCCAGACTGAGGCCCAGCACTGTCACTTGGAGGCTCCCTGTAGCGGGTGCGTTGGTTGCCATCGCGCTGCTCATGCCGACAGCGTCGGTTGTGAAAGCTCGCGACGCGGAGCCAAGCTGACCCCCTACCGTCGCGACCACCGATCGAGCCAGTTCAGGGCGCGAGCGAGCATACCTACACCGCACCGAGCTCACTGAGGTCCAGGCCGTGGCTTCTACTGCGGTCCCCTGCACCCGCCCACGCCCGCTGTAGTCCGCCAGGGTGGAGGTCACGGCGATCGCCACGCTCACAGCCGCAGTCGCTGGGCAATTTGTGCGGCCATGCGCGCTGCCCAGAGACACAGCATCGAAGCTGAAGACCATGGTTGCACTCTGCTGTGTGCACGCGGTGGCGGCGACAGCGAGCGACCGTTGCGCGCCTGCTGCCGACTTGCATACAACAGAGGAGGAAGTTGTCCATACAGTTGACTGCGGTTTGCTCCCTCCAAACCTGACGCCGCTTGTAGATTTCGGCCAACCAAAGTTATGGCCAAGGACTGTCACGCTCGCCGACCCTGTAGTGGGCGCGTTACACAGGGACAGACCACTGGGGCTGGGTGCATCAAACGAGAGCGGAGGGCTGCTGGTTGTCATCAGAATTCCTGATGTGACGGCAATCTTCATGGGCACTTGGTTCCCTGCGCTCGACAACCGGACTCGGAGAGACGTTGAGGACGTCCAACGGGTCGATGCCGACGCGCTCCCCGCCACACGCACACTGCCGCTACTCGAGCCAGCGTGCCCTAGGTTTGCGCCGACAACTGTAACGCTCGTCGCCGCAGTAGTGGGCGCATTGCCAAGCATCAAGCTAGATACATGGCTGAGGTCAAACGACCAAGCACGAGTGGCAGTCCCAGACAGGGACGCCACTGTGACGCCAAGCGCAACAAGATGACCAGCTCCGAGAGACGACCTCAAGTGCATAGAGCTCTCAGAAGACCAAACGGACGCTTGCAGGGCGGAAGGTCCAAGCCTGGTAGTAAGGCTCCTCTCGAGCATCGCGAAGCTCCAGCCCGCCACCGACACAGAGACAGCCCCAGTGGGTGCAGTGTTGACCCAAGAACGCATTGGCGTAGCGGGCGGGGAAAACCGGAAGCCCAACAACCGCGTCGCCAGCTGCAGCTGGACAGAGACAACAGTGTCTAAACGCTGCCCAAACCCGTGGATCAGCTTGACCTGGACACCAGTGTCCGTCGCCCACCTGGTGGCCTCCGACCCGCTGTGTCCCGCCCGCGTGTACGGCGACGAGCGGGCAAAGTAGGCGCCAAAAATTGTGACGCTGGTGGAGCCCGACGCTGCGCGCACTGTCGCGAGCTCGCCGTTGACCACCCAGTCCGTTGTGAAGGCGCTGGCTAGCGACGCTCTGCTCGCAAGCAAGGTCAGAACGACGTCCATTGCGACGACTGGGACTGGGCTGAACCTGCACCTCACGCTGGTTTCAGACGACCACCGTGTCGCTTGACAAGCTGGGGCAGCGATGCGAAGAGCAAGCGTGAGGTCTGTGTGACTGTTGCCAGTTCCCAACACAGTCACGCTTGTGCTTCCGGTGCGCGACGCAAACAGGGCGGCGGCGGAGCCAAGCACTGGGAGCGAGTACGTCACGACGTTGCGGAGTGTTGGGCTGTAGAGCGCCAGCGACACTGCGACGTCCTTCAGGTCTCGAACCCCTTTGCTCGGCTTTGACAGCAGCTGGGAATCCGCAAACCAGTTTGTGGCCTCGGTGCGCGTGCCGCCCACCCGGAGGATGGCAGACGCACGAGTCGAGAATCCGAAGTTCGCGCCAACAACAGTCACACTCGACGCCCCGGTTGTGCCTTGGTTGACCTTGATTAGGAACGAGACAAGATGCCGAGGATAGGAGAACAGTGCTGTGGTTGTAAGGCCGCGGCGAGCGACAGTCACGCTAACTTGCAGCCGAAACAAGATGCTGGGGCTCGACTTGCTCACGACAGCAGTTTCCGAGATCCACAACGTGCCGCACGCCGCAGAGTCGCCGAGACGCTGGCGGCCCGTGGGGTCCGTACGGCCCAAGTTGGCACCGATCACGGTTACACTCGTGGCGCCAGTTGTGAGCCCGTTGGCGGGAGAGACGTACCAGGGCACCGCGGCAGACATTGAGAACGCCTGGGAAAGAGACCCGAGTGTCTGGGAGTTTGTCGCCACAAGACGGAGGTCACCAGCAGACGACGGAACACTCTTGCAAATAACCGACGTGTGCGAGAGCCAGCCATGCGCCTCAGTACCGGAGCCAATCAGCCTGGACCTCCCTGAGGCAATGTCGCCAAATCGAACCCCAACAATCGTGACGCTCGCTGCTCCTGTTGCCCCAGAATTGCGCACGACAAGCCCACCCGGAACGCCTTCGTTGTATGTGAGCGCCACCGTCAGCGTGCCGCGAGCCGAGGCCACGGTGCTGCTGACTGAGACGCTAAGCGGGTGTGCAAGCGGCGACTTGGCACACAGGGCGGAGTCCGACACCCACACCGTGGCGGGGCCTGTGGTTCGATGCAGCCGAGGCCAGCTGGACACGGCACACAGCCCATGGTTGCTACCGAGCATTGTCACGCTGACGCCGCCGGTCGAGGGCGCGTTGGTTCGCGTGGCTCCGCTTGGCTGCAGACGATTAAAGGTCCATGCAGCTGTCACACTTCCCGGGATTCCCACGGTGACACTGACACTAAGGCTCCGAAATGGAAACGCGGGGTGCTTGCAGCGAACTGAAGTATCAGATGTCCAGAGCAGGGAGGTGTCTCCAGTGCCGCCAATCCGACCACGGGTGCTCAGCGAGGCTGGGCCGACATTGGTCCCAACAATGGTCACACTGGCGCTGCCGGTCGAAGGGCCATTCAAGATCACAGCACTGCTCGGCCATCCTTGCTCGTAGCTGAACATCGCCGACCGAGTTCCCACTTGTCCCGCTGCCGTAACCGCGGTGGACCAGAGGTTCCCTGCGCCTCTGGCCCGCTTGCATCGCAGCGAGCTCTCGCTCACCCATCCCGTCGCCTCGCACCCACTCCCGCCAATGACCGTCGCAGGGGAGGCGGTCAAGCTCGACCCAACCATGGTCACGCTCACGCACCCAGTTGCCGGCCCGTTGGCCCGGACCAAGCTGCTTGATGCTGGTTGGCTGAACGACCATGTCGCCGTCACGCTCCCGCCCGACAGAGAGACTGTGGCCAACACGGCGCGTGCCTGGCGTACGCCCGCGGCTGGCTTGCACGCCACGGAGCTGTCAGAGACCCACAAGGTCACCTCGCTCGAGCTACCCCCCAGGCGCACACCCACACTTGCAGACGACAACGCGCCCAGATTCGAACCAATCACGGTCACGCTCACCGCACCCGTCGTCGCGCCGTTGGTCGTGACAACGCTGCTCAAGGCCAAATCGCTCGACAGTGCCGCGGTGACCGTCCCAGGCTGCAGGCCTGCTGTCACACCGACCCTTCGCAGAGRCCCCAGCGAAGCCACAGACTTGCATCGCACCGAGCTGTCAGACAGCCACACCGTCGACCCAGCCTGGCTCCACCCAGTCCGCACCCGCCCGCTCCAGTCGCCGCCTCCTCCCAGGTTGGAGCCCACCACTGTCACGATGACCGCTCCCGTCGACGCTTGGTTCACCGCCACAACGCTGCTTGCGAGCGCCCGCTGGAAGCTCCAGGCGAGCGTGGTGCTGCCAAGCTGCTGGCCCAACGTCAAGGCAACACCCCTCGAGCTCCACGCTCCCTGGCTGCTCTTGCAGTGGACCGAACTCTCAGACGCCCACACTGTCGACAGGCTGTTGCTATGAGCGAGCCGCCCGTGTGGACTGTACTCATGCTGACACAGGTTTGTTCCGACAACCGTGACGCTCGAAGACCCGGTGCCCGCAACGTTCGTTCTCACAACGCTGCTGGGAACTGTAAGGTCATAGCTGCATGCCAGTGTTGCGCTGCCGATCTGCTCGGCCACTGTTGCACTGACAAGTCGTCGACCCCTCGCCCCGACAATTGCTTTGCTCCGCAGTGCACTGTCAGAAATCCACTCGGTGGCGCTCGAAGCTGTCCTTCCAAACCGTCCCCTGCCACTGGCCATAAATGGGCCGAGCCGGCTCCCAAGGCATGTAACTGACGCAGACCCTGTGGAAGGGCCGTTGCCTGCGACATAACGCAAGAGCACGACCCCCTCAAACGACAGCCCGGAGTGGTGAGATGCGGTTCTCAACCCTGATGTCGCAAGGACCCTGTGCCTCGCTCCTGTCCCGAAGGCTAACCTGCTTCGGAGCGAGGTCGTCGACACCCAGGCGGTGGACTCAGATCCACTGCTCCCTGCCGACACCCGGCTGCTGTAACCCGACCTTCCAAAACCCGTCCCCACGACACTAACACTGATGGATCCAGTGCTCGGAGCGTTGGCAACAAGTACACTGCTGGCACTAACGCTAGAGGTGAAGAATGCAAGGGCTGAGCCAAATTGCCGCGCTGCTGTGGCAATAACACTGAGTGCCGATTGGGCTTGGCCTTGCGGCACCTTGCACCTCGCCGCGCTTTCTGCAGTCCACACCGTTGCCTCGCACTGCGTGCGTTGGAGACGCGATTGGCCCGTGCGTTCTCTCCCTGCAACATTCGCCCCGAGAACCGTGACAGAGACGCTGCCTGTGGTTGGTAGATTCGTGGCGACGGCCCAATGACCAACAGGCCGGTCAAAGGAGAGCACCCCGGTCACGGTGCCAAGTCCTTGCCCCAAGGTCAATGCAATTCGCAGGTGCCGCTGGGCACCCATTGGGGTCTTGCTGCGCACAGAGCTCTCCGAGTCCCAAAGCGTCTTGTCCCCGGCACTGCCGTGTATACGCCCCCGAGGAGAGTAGCTTACACGCCCTGCGTTGGACGCTACCACTGTCACAAGGATGGCGCCAGTTGTTGCGGAGTTGGACTTGACGAGCCGAGCTGGTGATGGAGCGGCAATGGAGAAGGCAGCTGTGAAGGAGGAGACGTACTGCGCGGCTGTGATCGCCAACTGCAGTCTGACTGCAACCTTGGCGATCGACTTTACAGCCAGCGACGTCGAAGAGCGCCAAAGAGTTTCCGCGCACCCCGACCCCCCCATACGTGCTCCCTGCGAGGCACGGACACCGCCAATATGAAGCCCAACCACGGTCACGCTGACTGCTCCCGAAGCTGGAGCGTTTGTTGGACAATCGCTGCTGAGGACTGGCATGTCAAAGCTCCAAGCCCAGGAAATTGTTGCAGCCTCGGTTGTTGTGAAGGAAATCGACCATGTCCCTCCAAGACCGGCGCCTAGCTTGAGATGCATCGTGCTCTCCGTAGTCCAGATAGTTGCCAAACCCACGGTGCCACCAACACCGAGCCTATAGCTGATGTATCGAGCGGGCAGTCCCCACCCGATTACAGTCACAGAAGAACTCCCTGTGGGTGGGGTATTATACTGAAAACTCCCAATGATGGATGGGTTCGAGTATTCGAAGGCCCCAGCCAGCGATGCAACATCCCTCACTGCTGTGGCAACACAGGTCAGGTCGAGACCACGGCCGTAGGAGAGTTTGGCAGTGATGCCGGTGTCGGTCATCCACGCGGTTACCTCCCAGGCACTGTTGCCAGTTCTGAATGCAGGGCTCGTATCATTGCGACCAAAGTTCGCTCCTGCCACTGTGACGCTGTTGCAGCCGGTTGCGGCTCGAACGGTCCCCTCTCGGCTGTTGACCCTGACTCCCCAGTTCATCGAAAACGCCGCGTTGAGGGTGGACGGGTGCCCAGCCACAGTCATCACGATGCCCGGGAAGGGAGCGGGCGCCGCGCCAAACTTGCACTGCACAGAGGAGTCTGACTGCCACCGAGTTGCCGCGCACCGCAAGCTGTCGACGCGAGCCGCGAGCGAGGAGCGCGTGTGCCCGGCATTGCGGCCGAGCACAGTGACGCTCGCCGCCCCGGTGCTCGACGAGAAGTGCGCCGACGCAGAGGACAGCGATTGGCCCTCAACGTAGCTGATGCACCCGGTCACGGTGGGCTGATGAAGGGCAAGGGTCATCACAACTGCCCTCAGTGCAAGTGGCAGGCCAGCGTTCACCTTGGCAACGACATGGGTGTCGGACACCCAGGCGGTGCTGCCGCACTGACTGCCGCCAGCACGTATGCACGCTGTTGCGATTGCCCGCTCAAGTGCCAGCCCAATTACTGTGACGCTGGTGCTGCCAGTTGCTGGCTGGTTGCTGCCGGCTGCACTCACGAGAGGGGTGTGACGGTGGAAGCTCCACAGACCTGTCAGGGTCGCCTCCTGGGCCGCGGTCACCGCCACGCGTAGTGTGCGATCGCGACCTGCAATCGCCTTGACGGACAACGACGTCTCGCTCTGCCAGGAAGTCGCTGTCAATGCCGAGCCTCCGATCCGTGCCATGGCCGTCACACCGCTATGTCCGACGTGGACACCGAGCACTGTAACGCTGACGCCGCCCGTGGTGGGTCCGTTGTCGACCAAGACACTGCTGAGGGCAAGCAAATCGACGGTCCAGGCGGCTGTGAGAGATCCACGGTAGAGGGCGTGTGTCACCACGATGGCGACAGCACCACAACGGTCTCCACCGTGGTGCGTCTTACACCCTATGGAGGTCTCCGACACCCAATGGGTTGCAGGGTTGCTGGACCCACGCATACGGACAGCGCCTGAGGAGCTGATGGCGCCAAGTGCGACTCCAATGACCGTCACGTACACGCTGCCCGTTGTCGGGGCATTCACCGCTACCACTGTGCTTGGAGGGAACACAGACGCGCTCCATACACTTGCGACGGTGCCTTGAACGTGCAAGTTTGTCAAAGCAATGGTAAGGCCGGTTCGGGGGGACGCGAACGCTTTGCACAACACGGAGCTGTCCGACCGCCAGCCCCACGAGACACCAGCACTCGCGCCGATGCGTGCAGAGGCACTGACGCTGTGACCAAAGACCGACCCAACTACTGTGACACTCATTGAGCCAGTCAGGGGAGAGTTGCCCGCCACCAAACTGCTCAAAAATACGCTATCAATTGTCCACCATGCCCCAGCAGTGTGCTCAAACCGATTCACAGTCACTCCGACAGCCACCCTCGCCACTGTCTTGCCCGACTTGCATCGCACGGAGGAATCGGCCGTCCAGTACGTCACCTCCTGTCCCGAACCGGACACTCTTGCGCGCAGCGATAGACTGTGCGGACCCAGGCTGCTTCCCACCACTGTGACGGAAGCGGACCCTGTCGTCGGGGTGTTGGTGACCGCGAGTCCACTGAGCAGCCTCGAAGTGTACGACCAGGCAGCAGTCAGGGAACCAAGCAGGCTCTGCGATGACACGCCAACGCAGAGATTGGTATTCGAACCCGTCCCGACCTTGGCAAACATAAACGATTCTGAGATCCATGTGCTGGCGCCCATGGAGGAGGCGCCGAGTCGGCACTGCGAGCTCTTGACGGCGGCGCTCCCAACCACGGTGACACTGACGCTGCCAGTCCCCGGGCCATTGGGAGAGGCCGAGGCAGGCGCAGGGCGGTCGTAGCTTGCGAAAGAGTTCGCCGAATGGAACAGGAAACCAGTGCTCGCAACTACGGACAGTGTCCTGCCAGCGCCACACGCACCGCGCACTCCCAGCGAGGAGTCCGAGCCCCAAACCGTCACCTCACTGCTGCTGCGCCCAAAACGGCCGCGAGCGGAGAGGTCAGACACTCCAAAGTTCGACCCCAACACCGTGACGCTCATGGATCCGGTGGTTCCAAACAGGGGTCGAGACGCGGTATGTTCCGACGCGTCATATGTGCCAATAACAGCAGAGGAGCCAAAGTGCAGCGCGACCGTCACGGCCACGACACGCGAGCTCCCCACCCCGCCCACAAGCTTGAGCTTCAGAGCACTCTCTGAAGTCCACACGCCGCCCTCCGTGCTGGAGCCACCCAGTCTAATTGCACGGCTGCGCTCCAGGACGCCCATGCTCCACGCGACCAAGGACACAGACGCTGCTCCCGTCAAAGGTCCGTTGGAAGCTATGAGAACGGACGCAAACGGGAGCGAGTACGACAAGAGCGCTTCTTTTGATACCACATGGCGCCTAACTGTCACGGCAACAGCCAGGTCACGACCGACGCCAGCACAGACCTTTGTCCGAAGCCCAGTGTCGGTCAGCCAGTGGGTGCTCTCCCACCCGCTGCCGCCGACCCTCACACCAGAACTGGGGTCTGACAGCAGGAAGTTGGCACCAAGAAGCGTGACCGAGTTGGCCCCAGTCGCAGCACGAATAATTGCAAAGTACGCAATCATACGGGGCGCGCGATCAATTGAAAACGTGGACGTCAAGGTCGAGACACCGTGACCGCCCACCAACGTCACAACTGCGGAGGGGTAGCTCCCAGACACGAATCCGATCTTGCACCGGACAGAGCTTTCCGCGTGCCAGAGAGTTCCTTCGCAGGTAACACCACTCACGCGAACACGCATGGACATGTCGACATGGCCTGCATCGCGTCCGAGCACTGTCACACTGCTGGCGCCGGTGCTCGGGCCAAACGGGCCGACAACAGAGGTGGGCTGTATGTCTGCGTAGCTCATGCTGCCATGGGTACTTGCAACGACGCGCGCGTGCGTGACGCTGTATGGCTTGGCCTGGGGCGCGTACCCGAGACAGGACTTGGTGTGAAGAGATGAGTCCGTGGCCCAGACTGTGGCAGCAGATGCGGTGCCCCCGAGCCGGGACACGTACGAGCGGGACAGAGTACCATGGGAGGCCCCGACGAGCGTGACGGTGGATGAGCCAGTAGAGGGCTGATTTGCCGTCATGCCAGCCAAGGGCTGATGGACCAGGTAGCTGAATACAATCGACATGGTCGAGGCATAGTGGACCGACGTGAGACAGATATGCACTGACCGCTCATTGCCGAATCGGGGTTTGCAGGTGATGGAAGACTGCGAAGTCCAGGAACTTGTTTCTGAAGAAGAGTATCCGAGGGAAGGTCTTATTGAGGGATTGAACGTGGAAAATGCTCTACCCAGAACAGTCACGCTCGTTGCGCCAGACACGGGTGCATTTGAACGAGCCACGCCACTAACACGGAGCTGAGACACAGAGAACAGCGTGGTCATGGTGCTGTAAACTCTAGCGCTCGTGGATGCGACAGACAACGCTCTGTCAAGCGCAGAAGCAGCTTTACAGAGCATCGACGTATGCGAAGCCCAGATCGATGTAGTCTGAGAGCTGCCACCGATCCGAGCACATCCGGTGGACAAATGCAGCATGTTGGAGCCAACAACGGTGACAAGCACGGCGCCAGTCGTCCCACTGTTGCACGGAACTGCGGAGCTGACAGTGTTTTGCGCAAAGGTGAAGCCAAGGGTAAGGGTTCCAAACGAAATACCGACAGTAATCGCAAGGGCGGAGGTGGCGTGCACGCCAGAGAGTCCAGGTTTCAACGTGAGGGATGTCGCAGAGAACCAGTCGGTACTGGATGAGAGAGTGACACCAACCCGGGAGTCTGCACTGTACCGGAGAGTAGCGAAGCCAGAGCCAAGCGCAGTAACCGAGACAGAGCCGGTGGCGGGTATGTTCACGGGTACAGCCTGCGTGGGTGCTGGGACATCAAAGCTCCAGGCAAGTGTGATCGTCGCCACAGGTCTGCCGGCGGTAAACACACAGAGCGAGAGTCTCGTTCCCACAGATGCCACTTTCGAAACAATAGCACTTTGTGATGCCCAGACCGTCGTCAGCATACGAGTGAACCCTGATCGAGCAAGCGGAGTGTACGACCTGCCACCCAGGCTGCTCCCAATCACGGTCACGCTTGCCGCTCCCGTCCCGGCGCCGTTCACCCCAACGGCACTGCTGGCGCTGGATCCAGAAAAGCTCCACAAGGCTGTCACACTTCCCACCTGCCGCAGCACACTGGCGCACACGGGAACACTCGGCAGCTGCCACATCCCAGCTGCCGGCTTGCAGCGCACGGAGCTCTCAGATGTCCAGAGAGCAGCACCCGACTCAGTGCCTCCGATCCGGCTGCGGGCACTGTATGCTGAAGACCCGATGCTGGTCCCAACAACGGTCACACTGGCGCCGCCGGTCGAGGCGCCGTTCGAGGTCACAGAACTGCTCGGCCATCCTTGCTCGTAGCTGAACATCAATGTCATGCTACCCACCTGTACAGCTGCCGTGATCGAGGTGGACCAGAGACTCCCAGCCCCGCTGCTCTGCTTGCATCGCAGCGAGCTCTCGCTCACCCATGTCGTCGCCTCGCACCCACTCCCGCCAACGACTGTCGCGCTGGAGGAGGACGAACTCGAGCCAACCACCGTCACGCTCACGCACCCAGTTGAGGGTCCGTTGGTCCGGACCAAACTGCTTGATGCTGGCTGATTGAACGACCATGCCACTGTCACGCTCCCGCCCGACAGAGACACTGTGGCCAACACGGCGCGTACTTGGCGTACGCCCACGGCCGGCTTGCACGCCACGGAGCTGTCGGACACCCAGGCTGTAGCTTCGCTCGAGCTACCGTCCAAGCGCACACCCACACTTGCAGAAATCACACCCAGATTTGATCCAATTACAGTCACACTCGAGGCACCAGTTGCCCCACAATTTGTCATCAGGACGGTAGAGACCGCCGCCGAGTCAAATGATAGGCCCCTTGAGAGAGTTCCCACCTGCAACGCAACCGAAAGGGCCAGCAAGTTCAGGATGAGACCTCTTGCAGCTCCTTTCGAGCTTACCGAGCTATCGGAGGCCCACGCGGTCGACTCCAATCCGGTCATTCCCACGCGTCCCTTCTCCGATTCATCCCACC
>QUTJ01031829.1:0-24949 GCA_003573635.1 Goniomonas avonlea | reverse complement strand
CCCGTCACCGCCGGAGCTCCTCCACCTGCTGCTGCGGTGCCAGCCACGCCCGCAGTGGGCATCGTCGTCGTCTCCGGGGTAGCTTCGGTCGTAGCGGTGGTGCCCTGAGGATTTGCTGTGGCAGGTCCGACAACTGCATGCGATTGGTTTGGCCCTTGAACTGTACCAGGGCCAGTGTTGCCACCTTCAGTGATTTCAGGGACAACCGGAGCAAGGGCGCTGACCACCGCTCCCTCAGGAAGCGGTTGCAGACCCGTGAGAATCCAAGTTCCGTTTATGACAACCGCGGTGCCTGTAACAATGTTGTTGACCGTGACTACAACAATTGATCCATCCGGTGCATTAGAGGCGCCGGTGACGCTTGTCTCATTCGTTGCGGTTGGTGCTACAGTGGCCACATACGCACCACCAACGACGGGAATCGATGGCACCGAAGGTTGGTGCGATATGGTGACGTCCACTGCTGTGGCGATCACAACTGCACCTTCCTGCACTGGCAACGTGAGGGTTGCATTCCACGTGCCTTCCTGAGTAACAACTCCTTGCCCGACATAGAAACCATCAACGTAAACAAAGATGATTGTCCCGGGTACGCTTACTGAAATGCCAGTGACAATGGTGGCCCCAGTGCTGACTGCATTGATGGATGGCGCAGTTGTTGCTGTGGTCTCTGTGCCAGTTGTGGGATATGCAGTCACAGTAGCTCCTTCTGGCAGCGGTGAGATGCCGGTCAGATTCCATCTTCCTTCAACCGTAACTTGAACAGAACCAACGACAACTCCGTTGACAATGACCGTGATAATGGTTCCGGGTGGCTCCATGGAGACGCCAGAAATAGTTGTGGCATTTGCCTGCGGCTCCGGGGAAAACGATACTGTCGGGGGATTTGCTGCGTCCACATTCGGAGTCGAGGCAATGGCCTGTGTACCCCCAAGCAAGTTAGGCACAATAACCGAAACCGACAGAGCTGACGTGCCACGGTCGCAGGTTACGGTAGATGTGACCGCATCTCCTGGTCTGAGAGCGGTTGACGACAAGCCCGAACAGACCCACGTGCTGCTTGTCCCTGCGGTTGTCGTGCACAGTACCTGGCCTGCGTTGACATAAACGGTCACGGTGCATCCAGGAGGCGCAGTAGTCGAGCCAGATATGCTTGCGCTGCCCACGACCAATGGCGCGGCCACTCCTGGGGCCTCGGGGGTGGCGCCATCCTCACCAACAACGACAGCGTGGGAGCTGCCTGAGATTGCGTGAGTGGTCGTCACGGTGGCGGTGAGCGCGTCGCTCAGCGCCAGAGCTGTTGGTGACAAGCCTGTCAGCATCCAACTCCCATCAGTCCCGACAGTGGCAGGACCGAGCAGTGCCCCATTGTTGTACACCAGCACCATAGACCCAGAGGGAGCTTCCGCAGTCCCGCCGATGCTGCTCTGCCCGGCAATGACTGGTGACGCAATTGTCGGGGGGAGCAAACCGCCCGACCACACAGTGACGGGAAGAGAAGGCTGCGAAGTTCCTCCAGCAGTACTCACTGTGGCTGAAACCAAATCGCCACGGCGCAACGACGTGCGCGAGAGTTGAGAAAGGACCCAACTCCCGTCCTGCGTGACGATGGCAGCGCCAAGTAAAGCCTCTCCATTGAAAACCGAAATGACGGAGCCCGATGCTGCCACAGAGGTCCCGGTGATGCTCGTATCCCCTGCACTGAGAGGAGCGGTGACAACAGGGCGAGGGATGACGTTGCTGGCCGCCCCAACAACCACTGGCTCCGAGGGACCCGACGTGCCACCAATGGAAGTCACAGTCGCTGTCAGGACATCAAGAGCGCGCAGGGTTGTTCCCGACAGGCCACCCAGTGCCCAAGTGCCGTCCAAGGCAACAGAACAGACGCCTCCGAGCACGTTGTCAATGAACACACTGACGACAGAGCCCGCAGGGGCAGCGACCAGCCCGCTGACCTCTCCGTCACCTGCGTTGGCAGGAGAGATCACAGGGGGGGGGACGATGGAGCCATTGGCAGACACGACGACGTGAAAGGAGAGAGGGGACACGACCCCCGAGAAGTAGCAATTGGCTTGGACGACATCGCCCTCCGCCAGCGTCGAGGGCACGAGGACAGGCAAATTCCAGAACCCATTGGCGCTAATGTCGGTCGAGCCAACAAGTTGATCGTTCACAACAACAGACACGCTCGATCCAGCACGACACGACCCACTCACGTTTCCAGCGCCAGCAAAGATCGGGGAGGTGACGACGGGAGGGCGGACCACGGTGATCACCATGTTCGACTCGGTTACAGTGGCGACGCCACCAACAATAGTCACGGTCGCGGTGATGTCATCCTGATTCCGCAGCGCCGTCGATGGAAGGTCTGACAGGGTCCAAGAGTGGTCCACATGGACGTGCACTACGCCTACCAGTACGTCGTTGATGTATACACTAACCAGGCCACCAATCGCCGAAGAGAGACCGGTCACAGTACTGCCACCTTCGTGAATCGGCCCGAGCACAGTCACACTCAGAGGTGCATCGGAGTCCTGCGCGACGGGGAGAGCAACTGCCATGACGACGTCGCCGGCCGTGAGTGGCGGCAGCCCAACCACTTCCCACGTCCCATCCAGCCCGACAGTGGCCGAACCAACATGCACACCGTGAATGTAAACATCCACTCGATCACCCGGAGCGGCGTTGGAAACCCCGGACACGGTTGTTGACCCAAGGTTGATGGGGTTCACCGAGGCAGTGAGCTCGAGCCTCGTCGACGTCGGGCCAGCGGCGGCAGCGGTGGCTCCAAATGCGGTGGTGGCTGTGAGCAAGGAGGTGGCGGCGGCTGAGGTTGGCGTGAGGGAGGTGACGGAAACGGTCACAACCACATTCGCATAGAGCGGCTCGAGGCCGACCAGTGCCCAGGTGCCATCCCACTGCACCTGCGCCAGGCCAACCACCTGGCCCTCGACCATGACCATCACGAAGGTCCCTGGTCGGGCATTACAAGTTCCAGATACGCTGGTGGCACCGATGGCAATAGGATTCAGGGAAGCGGTCAGGAACTCGGGGTCAAGCGGAGGAGTTGTGGTGGACGCAGTCAGAACCACAACGACGTCAACATGCGAGCCAGCAGGCAGGGGGTCAACATCAACGGTCCAGGTGTGGTTGGCGCCAACTGCCCCAGTCCCGACGAGTGAGCCGCCAACAAACACTTCAACAAGGCTGCCAGCGGGCGCGGTTGAGGTGCCAATCACCACAGTTGCACCGACGACGATGGGGGACACCGTGGTTATTTGAGCGCAGCCGGCTGGAGGCTGTGGGTGGGGGTGGGCAGACAGCACCACCGAGCCCGGCACTGGGCCAAATCCTGTCAGGGACCATGCTCCATCGATGCTCACAATGGCGGTCCCGACGAGCTGTTCCCCCACGAACACTGCCACACATGCGCCAGCGGTGAGGTCCGAGGTGCCAGAAATCACAGTGGCGCCAACAACGACGGGAGAGACCAGGACAACAGTATGGCGGGGCACATGCTCTTGCTGCTCACCAACAATGACTGTCACTGAAGGAGCGGCCGCCTGCCCAACTGCAACAACAGGGACAGAGCCAGAAGTACACTGGCCAAGATTGAAATTGGTAGCGGTGGCCAAAATAATGGCGCCTGCGGGGAGCGGAGCTGAGAGTTGGAGCTGCCACACACCGCCCGTGACCACTGTGGCCTCACCAACTTGACACCCATCGACCTGCACTTGCACGGAAGCCCCGAGATCGGCAGTGCCCGACACGAGCGTGTCACCTGCCGCGAGGGGCGCAACGGATGGAGTGGTTGACGCCGCTGCCTGATCCCCACAGACAACAACTGTGGATGACGGAGGAGACCAGGTGTTCCCGACAGTCGTACGCGCCCACACTGTGGTTCCAGGGCTGGGCGAGTTTACCAGTACAACGGACCATGAATGGTTCCCCAGAACCCGAGCTCCAAGGACGGGGACGCCATCAAAAAACAGAGTCACAGTAGACCCAGCAGGCGCCACAGTCGTGCCGTTGATAGTTGGCTGGGAGCTGAACACTGGGAGGGTAATGACAGGCGGACAAGGCGTCACGACAACGGGAACTGAGGGCGACGATGTTCCGTGTTCCTCCGTTGTGACGGTTGCTAGAACCATCACACCAACGTCAAGCGGCTGGGTGACAACGAGACTCCACTGGCCGTCGGAACCAACTGTGGCAGAACCGACAAACACTTTGTCGACATACACTTCCACGTGCGACCCGCCAGGGGCCGCCGACTCTCCAGACACAACCGTCGCGTTGGCGATGATGCGGTTGACAGTCGGCTGCATATTGGCGGTAGAATTGCCGGGGGCAACCGTAACCGCGGCAGATTGTCCTGAGACGCTGCCAGAGACCTGGCAAGTGGCGGTGACGAGGTCACCTGGTGAGAGGTCGACGCCAGCGGTGTACCACACACTCCCGCCTTGCACCAAGGCAGAAGCAACAACAGCCCCGTTGACAAGCACTTGGATGACTGAGCCCTGGGAGCAGGAGGAGACGCCGGCCACCGTCGTGATGCCGGGCAGCAGGGGCGACGAGACCCAAGGCGCAGAGAGCACTGCTACCGCAGGCCCGGAGAAGCTTGAGGTGCCTGTGGCGTGGACTGTGTCGGTTGCTGTTGCGGACACTGTGACACTAGGCGGGATCGGCTGCAGCCCACAGATCGTCCAGTGGCCGTCGGTGTCGGCACTAGCCTGGCCCACAAGTGTTCCGCCAAAGAATAATTGAAGAACAGACAGCGGGGCGGCGCCGCCACTGACACAAGTGGCACCGGCCACCAGGCCGCGGTCAATTGTCGGCGGAGCAGTGATCTGTGAAACAGAGGCAGCGACATGCACAGCGCCAGACAGCAGAGATCCGACACCGCCCCAGCTGACTGTGGCTCTCACTATGTCACCAGCTGCCAGAAGAACGTCGGGGAGAGACCAAGCTGAACTTGGCAGGACGAGAGTCGCACCAACTTCTCGCCCATTGACGAAGACCGTGATCACAGAGTCGGCAGGGGCAGTGCAGGTTCCGCTTACGACAACTGCGCCAGCAACGATTGGGACCAAAATCACGGGTGCAGCCGGGGCGACGACGGCCACTGGAGACGCTGCGGATGTGCCAGAATGATTCGTTGTTGCAGTTGCAGTGACCAGAGAGTTGGCCAACAGGGGCGAAACACCATACACATGCCAGACAAAGCCAGTGACAGTCGTTTGACCCACGACCACAGCGTTGACAAACACGACGATGGCAGTTCCGTTGGCTTCGGTGGAGTGGCCCATGATGTGTGTCGACCCAGCAGTCACCGGGAATACTGTGGGCACGCTGGTAACAGTTCCAGCAGTGCTCGAGACAGTGACAGAACCCGACGTGATGGACACAATGCCACGTTCCGATGCAGTGGCAGTGACCACGCTGCCAGCAAAAAGTGTGAGAGTGAGAGACCAGAGGCCACCATACTGCACCACGGCGGCACCAGCCTGCACGCCGTCGACCAGAACTGTCACGAGGGCGCCAGCAGGGGCGAACGAAGTCCCAGTCACAACGGTCGTGCCTGCGACTAATGGGCCGACAACCATTGGGGCCATGGGACCCACAAAGAAAGGCTCCGAAGCGAACGATGTCCCATGACAGCTGATGGTGCTTGTTCCTGTCACAGTAACGCTGGCGCCCAATGCCACTGGCGAGAGGCCTGCGAGCACCCAGGTCCCGCCCGACGTGACAGTGGTGGACCCCGAGGCAACACCATCGACAAACACGTTCACTGGAGTACCAGTAGGAGCATTGAATGATCCGGCAATGAAGGTGTCACCGGCAGTGACAGGGTTGAGCACAGGGGAGGCGGTGAGGTTACCCGCGGTCCCAGCGACCACTGGGGCCGACACCTTGGAGTTGACACCGTTGACGCTCGCAAAAGCAGCAACAACATCGTCACAGGCAACTGCGACATCAGTGATAACCCAAAGTCCACCAACTTGCACGGTTGTCTGATTCACCACATGGCCATTCACGGTCACAGTGATGAGAGATCCCAAGCTCGACAAGGCGGTTCCATTGATGGTTGCGTGGGGACTTGCAAACAACGGCGAGTGTATGTGAGGCTCGAGTGGGGTGACTCTGACAGGGACTGACAAAGGAGAGGGGCCCCTGTTCCCAACAACGTTTTCAGCAGAGGCAGTGACGACCATGCCCTCAGTTAATGGCACAACTCCGGATACGATCCAAGCACCGTTGGTGACGGTTGTGCAGGCAAGGTACACGCCGTTCACCCAGACAGCCACAACAGTGCCAAGTGGCTCCGTTGATGAGCCAGAGACAGATGTACTGCCAGCAACCAGGGGGTGGACAGTAGGCGCCAACGATGTGCCGACAACAGTGCGCGGCGTGGCCAGGGGTTGTACTTGAACTGTTGCCGTGGGGTTCACCACCACGATGGGTCGGGCGGAAACGGCCCCATCAGCGGGCAGAGGAGCCAAGTCGTCGAGCTCCCAGCTGCCATCGGCTCGCACCATCGTAACGCCAACAGGTTGATTGTCAAGAAGCAACTGGATGATGGAGCCGGGGGGAGCGGTGGACGTGCCTGCGACGGACCTCGACCCGGGTGTGGCCAGAACAACCGTCGCGGCGGGGCTGGTGGCCACTCGGGTTGCAGACGGGGCCGATGTGCCAGTCTCGGCCGCCATGTCCGTCGCCGTCGCAGTCACCGCGGCACCAGTTTGGATGGGGTCAACGCCAGACAAGATCCAGACGCCGTCCTCACCTGTCGCAGCCTCACCAGCAAGCACGAGGTTGACGTACACGTTGACAACTGCCCCAGCAACAGCGCTTCCGGTAATGTCAGTGGCGTTGACAGTGAGTGGATCGATTGTCGGAGCAGTGGTGGCTTTGTCACCAGCAGTGACAACCACCGCCGCAGCATTATCCGAAAACCAGCCATGCCACTCAGCGACCGCTGTCACCAGGGCACCAGCAGAGAGAGAGACGTCTTCGACAACCCAGGTGCCACCCGAGACCACCTGGGAGCTGGGCATCTCGTACCCGTCAACAAACACCCTCACTGTCGACCCAACAGGTGCGGCAGCAGTTCCTGACACTCTCCCGACTCGCGGGAACAGTGGACTGTTCACGCTGGGTGGCGGCAGTATCGCGAATACGGGGGTCGATTCAGCAGATGTGCCTCTCCGCTGCTGCCTGTTGGTCGCTGTCGCCGTCACGACGTCGTCGGGTGCAAACGGAGGGATGCCTGCCACAAACCACAAGCCAGCGGAGCTCACTGTACTCTGCCCAACGGGCAACCCAAGCACGGCCACGCGAATGACTGTTCCGGGAGCCTCGCTTGAGAACCCTTGGATGATGGTTGCGCCGGCAAACACAGGAGACACGCTGGGCGGAGCCGACACATCAGATTGATTGTTGGACACGATGATAGGTTGAGACAGCTTGGACGTGACTCCGATTACGGTTGACGTGGCACGGACCGATGCGCCGTCAACGAGCGCAAGACCACTCAACGACCACAGGCCACCCGCGCGCACCCTGGTTGTTCCGACTGGAACACCCCCAACGAAGACAAGAATGCTTGAATCAACGGGTGAAGTCGCCGTGCCGCCGACAGTGGCAGCACCAGCAAACAGAGGACCAAGCACGACAGGGGGTCTTGGGGCCACAACCACCGGAGGTGAAGCTGCGGAGGTGCCCATGCCAACTTCTGTTGCTGTCGCGATGATGCTGGCACCAGGCGACAATGACTCGATGGGACCAAGAGACCAGCTCTTGGATGCATCCACGCGGCATTCGCCGATGAGGAATCCGTTGACGAACACGTTGACCAACGCTGAGGGGCGCGCAGAGCTACCAGTGACGTGCGCTGATCCAGCTACGACAGGATGGATCACCGGGGTGGGAGTGACAGTGTCAGCTCGACTGGCAACAATTATGGCCCCAGAATGCTGTGAGGTCAAGCCAGCGAGCGCGACCGAGGCTGTGACACGGTCACCAGGGGCAAACACAGCACCCACCACAGTCCACGTGCCATCGAACAGCACAGTGGTGCTATTGGCAAAAACGCCATTGACGAAGACAGAAATCGTTGCACCGACGGGAGACGACGACAGGCCACGAACTGACCCGGCCGTGCTCGCAAGCAATGGAGCCGCAATCACAGGGGATGGCAGGTGGACAACAACAGGTTCAGAAAAAGCAGAGGTGCCGAGGTACGAGGACACTGCCGTCGCTGTAGCAATGATCACAGTGCCCAATCGGACTGGTTCAAGGACGTTGAGAGACCAGGAACCGCCCGGCCGGACGATGGCTTCCCCAGCAAGAACACCGCCAACGTACACAACAACCACAGTTCCCACCGGGGACGAGGAGTGACCGCGAACAGTGGAGGCGCCAACTACAGCAGCATCCACGGTCGGTGTCGGTGTCACAACGCTTGCGTCGGCAGCGACGATGACAGCTGCCGACTGGCCTGACGTCGCAAAGTTTCCATCCCTTACAGTGGCACTGACAACATCCAAGTCAGAGAGGGACACACCGCTCACCGAAAAGCGGCCGCCAGGTTGCACAACAGCGCGCGCTACAGCAACCCCGTCAACAAAAACAGTGACATTGGACTGGGGGGGGGCGACACAACTGCCATTAATGAATGTGGACCCAGCGAATAGCGGGGTGGCAATCAATGGTGCCGTCGGGGCCACGACAGCAGGTAAAGAGAATGCTGAAGTTGCCTTTCCTTGAGCTAGATTTGTTGCCGTGGCAGTTACAACCACCCCAGAGACAAGCCGAGGGACAGTAAGCGACCACAAACCGCCAACAGCGAGACAAGTGGACCCTTTAAAAGTATTATCGAAGTAGACCATGATCACTGTTCCAATACCCTCCCCACAGCTTCCAGTAATCTCGGTGGCGCCGGTAAACACTGGGTTCACCACAGGAGCAGCAGATGGTGTCTCGGCAGCAGTGGGTGCTGGAGTTGCAGTCGAACCGGGGACAGCTGAAGCGGAGGGACCGGACGGCTGGTAGTCTTGTCCAGCTGCGGCCGCAGTGGTGGAGCCAACTTGAGGGGCCGCTGCCCCAGCGGGCACTGCCACCGATACCTCCGAAGTGACACCGTTCACGACGGATGTCGCGGTCACGGAGTCTCCATCATGCAGCAACACCCCGACCAACGCCCAAACGCCTCCAGACTGCACGATGGTGGTGCCCACTGGCGCGCCGTGGGCAAAGACATGGACAAGGGAACCAACAGGCGAAGCCACAACTCCGGACACTGTCGAAGTCCCCGCGACCAGCGGCCAAGAGATAATGGGCGCTGATGGTGCAACAATTTGGGGGTCTGATACGCCTGATGTGCCTCGGTTGTCCTGGGCATTGTGTGCGATCGCAACAAAGACAGTGCTCGCAGGAATTGGTGGGATCCCTTCCAACGACCAGATGTGCCCCTGGCCAACAAACACTTCGCCTACAAACAAGCCGTTCATGAAAACAATTATGACAGTTCCAACCGGCTCGGTGCTCGTGCCAGCCACGAGCGAGTCGCCGGCCCGCACGGGGTTGATGCTCGGAGCAGCAGTCACACCGCCGGGACCGGACGAGACAACAACAGAATTGCTCGGAAGTGACTCGGCGCCGTTGACGGTCACGGTTGCAGCCACCAGTTTCCCAGAGAGCAACATCACTCCCGGGAGGACCCACACACCACCCTGACCAACCGTCGCATAGCCAATCGCAGTGCCACCGGCCCTGACTGTGATTAGGGAACCTGCAGGCGCGACCGAGTGCCCGACAACCTCACTGTCACTCGGCAACATGGGGGACAGGATGAACGGTGCGAGAGGGAGAACAGTCAGAGGTTGTGTCAGCGCAGAGGTCCCATTCGCGTTCGTCACCATCGCCGCCACACCGACTCCCGCAGTCAGCCCTGTGATCCCGGCCAAAGTCCACCGCCCCGCCTCAGAAACCGATGTATTCCCAGCGACGTTACCATCAACGAACACCACAATGACACCAAGGTCGGCCGAGAAGCCCGAGATAACAGTATCGCCATCGAACACAGAAACGATGGAGGGTGGAGGCACAGGAGAAGTGGGGGCGCTCACAACCACCACCGCAGACTCGGGAGAGCTGCAATTCATGGCAGTGACGGCTGCGCTCACTCGGTCACCAGGCGCCAGCAGGATGCGCTCCAGCACCCAGACCCCGCCCACTTGCACTGCGGTGGAGCCCCTGAGCGCGCCGTTGACGTAAATTGCGACCTGAGACAAGGCAGGGGACGCACTGGACCCTCTCACAGTGGACGGGCCAGCAAACAGCGGCGAGGAGACCCTTGGAGCACACGCGCACACTGTCACAGGCAGGGACTCGGCCCAGCAGCTCTGCTCTCCTGCAAATAGTGTTGCTGTCGCCGTAACGACAGAGCCAGCGGGCAAGGGATGTGGCACATCGAGCGACCACCTTCCGAGGCGCACTGAGGCAGTACCGAGAAAAGTTCCAGCAACGTAAACAGTCACCGCAACACCAAGAACGTCAGTGCACTGCCCTGTCACTCGAGAGGCGTCGCACACCATTGGGTCGACAGTCGCAGTCACGAACACCAGGCGCAGTGCTGCCGGCCTGAACCTCGGTGCCGGAGTGGCACCGACAACGGCGGAACCCGAGGCAGCTCGGCTCGAGGACCCAACCACCACGGTGGTGTTGAGCGGGGCCACGACTACAGGAGGAGAAGGTGCAGAGGTCCCGTGGCCTGGTTGCAGCCGCGTTGCTGTGGCCGTCACCACTTGACCTTGCGCCAGAGGCCACACACCAGAAAGCAGCCATGAACGGTCGGCACGGGCAACCGTACCGCCGGCAGAGACGCCGTCAACAAACACTTCGATAACGGTTCCAGGCTCGCTTGTAGGCAAGCCAATCACGGACACAGCACCGGCGAAGAGAGGAGCGATCGCGGGGGAAGATGTAGCAACAGAAACGTTTTGGGCGACGATCACCATGAGGGATGGGAGCGACGTGACGCCGTCAACGGTCAAGCTAGCGGTGACTCGGGCTTCAACAGAAATGGGGTCGATCGGCAGCGCCCAAGACCTGTCCGGAGCGACGCCGGTCACACCAACCGGGAGTCCGTCAACAACAACAGTGACTACAGCGCCTGGTGTCGAGGAGCTACGCCCTGTCACGATGACTTGGTTGGCAACGATGGGCGAGCTCAACGACGGCGGAGGGGGCTCGGCGACGACAACAGAGGACATGGGGGAGGTGCCCTGCCCTTCAAGGAAGTCTGTGGCGGTGGCGGTGACGTTGGACCCGAGTGCAATGGGGGCGTCGAGGGGCAACGACCAGGTACCGTCCGTGGTCACAGATGCTGTCCCAACTGGAAGCATGTTCACAAACACGTTGATTCTCGCCCCTGCTTGCTCAGCGCAGCGCCCACCCACGTGGGTATCGTTGACCAGGACATGTTGGACAATAGGAGTCATGGCGACATCCATATCGTCCGCAGCAACAAGGACGATGGGCGAAGGCGGCGAGGAAATGGAATCGACCACCAAGACAGCTGTCACAGCGGCACCGCGCGGTAGGCTCAGATCGTGTGCCGTCCACAAACCAGACACGGTGGTGCAAGTTCCAACAATGAGCCCATCGGCCAAAACATTGATGGTCGACCCATCCGGAGCTCCCGCCACTCCGCTGACAGTGGCCATCTCGGAGAGAATGGGCGGGAGGATAACTGGGGCGTTGAGCAGCGCGAACACTTGGCGAGAGAAGGAGGACGTGCCATGGCCGTTGCCAACTTCAGTTGCCGTGGCCCGCACAGCACCCCAGGGCCGAATCGCGTGGATTCCATCTAACACCCATCTACCTTGAGAAGTCACTGAGGTCTCCCCATGGAAGACACCGTCCACATATACATCCACTATCGTCCCGGCGGGCGCCAACGTAGAACCACACACAGACGTGGCACCAGCAAACACGCGGTCGACGCGAGGGGCAGCGGTGACTCCAGCCGGACCCGAGGCAACGAGAACAGCGCGCGATGACTCGGACACCAGCCCCGCCACACTGACCACCGCTGACACCGTCTCTCCGGCAGCAAGCACCACCATCGGCACTGTGTAGAGTCCCGACAACCCCGTGCTGGCATTGCCCCTCTCGATGCCGTCGACAAAGATTGTGACGACCGATCCAGGAGGCGTTGGAGACACGCCACTAACGGTTGTGACGCCAGCATACAGAGGGGGGGAGACCGTCGGGGCAGCGGGTGCCACAAACATGGGGGGGGAGTGTTGAGAGGTCCCCTTGCCAGCGGTCAAGTCCAACGCTGTCGCAGTCACGATAGTCCGAGGGCGCAGAGGGGCAGGGGCCTTGTGCATCCACCGACCGTCCGGGAGGAGTGTCGTCCGCCCGAAAAACTGACCGTTCACAAAGATATCGATTCTAGCCCCGGCAGCTGCGTGACAAGTGCCAGAGATAACCCTGGCGCCGGCGGTCAATTGTGACACCTCGGGGTGGCGGGTCGCAGCACCAGAAGCCACAAGGACCACGTTTGACGGTGACAGCTCCACACCTTGTTGTTTCCAAACCGCAGTCACCGAGTCTGACGGCCCAAGGTGGACCTGTGGGACAGTCCAAAGCCCGCCGAGCTGCACTGTTCCACTACCGGCTGCAAGTCCGTTCACCAAAACCGTGACATTCGAGCCAATAGGAGCGGAAGAGCCCCCTGTCACAGAATGCAAGCCAACTGGAAGCGGCGTGAAGATGGAGGGAGGGTGCGGCGCGACGACTACCGGCGAGGCCGCTGCGGACGTCCCAGCGCCGCTGCGAGAGCTGGTTGCAGTGGCGGTGACACTCGACCCCAAGTCGACGGGAGGCAGCCCTGACAGCACCCACCTCCCGTGCGAGGTCACAACGGTTTCCCCGACAGGCAGACCTTGGACAACCACCGTGATCATTGTACCCGTGGGCTCGAGCGACGATCCAGAAATAGAAGTGGCCCCGACAAGCACCTGGTCGACAGTCGGTGACTTGGTCATAGTTTGCACGTTGAGCGCGACGATGACAGGCACCGACGAAGCAGAAGTCGAGCCGGCCGTAGTTGACGCAGCAGTGATAGCGGTTCCGTTGCTGACGGGCGAGATCCCTTGGAGCAGCCACGAGCCTCGAGCATGCACAGCGGTCACACCTAGCGAGTGTCCGTCAGCAAACACCGACACGAGCGACCCGGGAGGTGACGCAGAGGTGCCACTGACACTGGTGGCACCAGCAAACAAGGGTGCCAGGACGCGCGGTGGAACTGCAGCGACGATGACAGGCGACGAGGGCAGGGAGCTGATTTTGCCACCGGAGTGGTCCCGAACTGTAGCAGACACCACGGCCCCAATGCTGAGGCGCGCCGTCGCAAGCACCCAAGAGCCGTCAATGTCAACCGATGTCACACCGGACAACAGCCCCTGGAAAAAGACGAAAACGGTGGCTCCAGGAGGCTCGCTGGAGTGTCCTGAGACAAATGCTTGCCCAGCGAACAACGGGTCGGCGGAGGGAGGCTCTGATGCAGCACCACCCACCTCAACACACCGAGGTTGTTCGCTCAGAGTCGAAGGTGCTTGTGACGTCGATGTTACACTTGGCATGGTCGCAGCAGTCCCCCCCGGTGCTGAAGTGGCTGGAGGGAGGGCAGAGTCTGGGCCTGCAGTGGGTGCTGTTGCTTGGGCTGCGGTGGGTGTTTCCTCGCCTGCGGTGGCTGTAGTGGCAGTGAAAGCGGGTGTCGGGGTTGACGCGGGCAGTGGCGTGACAATGACGATGGGCGAAGGTGCGGATGTACCTTGAGAGCTCACAGTCGCAACGGCGGTGATGGCTTCACCGGTTGTCAGGATTGGCGATATGTCGGTCAACGACCAGCTGCCCGTGGCGAGGGCGGGCGTTTGCCCAATATAGATCTCGTCGCGGAACACGTCGATGACAGCGCCTGGGGTGGAGTTGCCACGAATGACTGAGGCGCCGGCAGCCACAGCATTGACACTAGGCGGATCAACTTCAACGGAAGCGACAAGCACAGGGCTCGACTGCGCTGAGGACACAAAGTTAACCGTGGCCGAAGCGGTCACAACTTGCCCTGCAACGAGCACAGGAACCTGAAGTGACCAGGAGCCAGAAGCAGCTACCGTGCTCCCGATTGGGATTCCGTTGGCCAAGACAGTCACTTGCACTTTGACCCCTTCCGCAACTGAGCCCATCACAGTGTGAGCCCCCGACAACAGCGGCGATTGCACATGCGGCGGTGCCGGCACTACATAAATCGGGGAGGAGTGAGCGGAGACAACGCCCAGGGTGGAAGCAGTGGCAGTGACGACGGTGCCAGCCCTTAGAGGAGCGAGGGCGCACACCAACCAGGTGCCGTTTGAGCTTGTGCTGTGGCCAGCCAGCAACCCATCAGTGAAGACGTGGATTTGGGAGCTTGGCAATGAAGTAGTTCCGGAAACGCACTGTGCACCGGCAACTGCGGGAGAAACCAGCGGCGCCAGCGGGGCACTGTGCGCGGGAAGAGGAGCACCCTGCGTGGTGTTGGCGGCGCAGAAAATGGGAGGAGGGACGAAGCCTGGGTAGTTGGCCGCAAGCAGCGCATCCACGTTGCTGACCCCAATATCCAAAACAACGATCAAGTCGTTGTAGTCTCGGTCACCTCCACTCCACATGTCCTCGAAGCTCAGCAACAAGTACGGGGATCCCTGCAGAGCGAACGCAGAGGCATGTTCGAGGCCATCTGAGTTGAGGGACGCGTCTGTGAAGTACACATGCGAGCCATTCTGGCGATCGAGGTCCGTGATCACAAAAAAGTGTAAGGGCTGGTGAGGAGCGACAATTCCAAGGTCCACAAAGTCTCCTGGCTTGAGCGGAAAGCGCTCTGTCCGTGGTGCGTCGCGCTGCGCACGGTCTGACGCGTCGGGAAACAGGAGCACTGCGTTGTCAGCGGCGACACTGGCAACGGGTGAGGACATCCCTAGCGCATTGTGCGTGTATGCGCCTTCTCCCACGAAGTAGAATCGAACCGGAGAAGACTCCGCCAGTGACAGCGCAGCAGAATCAACACGGCGCCCACCGACAACAGAGAGTGGGGGCGGCTGCGCAACACTCAAGTCCATCCCATGCAATGACAGCAAGTACGGCAGTGTCACGCGCGCAAACTGCCATGATCGCAGATCCGAGGAGCCAAGCATGACAGGTCCTGCAACAGGAAGCGAGTAGGGCCGGAGCGGCGACTGGTCTAACAGACTCGCTGCGACTGCGGACGGCGCAAGATGCGAAGATTGGGCGCCAATTGCTTCCTGACAGCTGAGGGCCAAGACAGGAGCACCGACAGGGACAGCTGGTGAGGGTCGGGAGGAGCCTGTCCCCAACACTGTTACAAACGCAGTGACTTGTGAGCCGTGAACGACAGGAACTTCAGAAATGAGAGTCCAGGTCCCGTCGGCCCGCACCACAGTCGCACCAGCGATTGACCAGCCTATCGCTACACAGATCAGCGAGCCTGGACTAGCCACAGAAACCCCGGTGATGATAGCCGAACCGCCGACAGTCGAGGTCACCGACGGGGGTGGAGGCAGGTCGTCGTAGGAGCGGGCGACAACGACAGCTGGTGACGGCGTGGACACTATTCCGTGCTTGGTGGCCGTGGCAGTGACATTGTCCCCGATCACAAGTGGAGACATGGTCAAGGACCATACGCCGTCGGAGTCTGGGGCGGCACTGCCTTGGTTCACACCTTGCACAAAGACAGTCACCATGGTACCGAGTCCCGAAGCGGCAAACCCAGAGACCGTAAGAGCTCCTGCAACAAGTGGAGAGGAGACAACCGGAGCAGCAGTCAGGACAGTCACAGAAGCTGAGAGCGCGGAAGTGCCCATGCCAGAGGACATATCAGTGGCCGTCGCAGCGACAACAGCGCCTGCGGAAAGCGGAGAGATTCCGTTCAAGATCCACGTCCCAAGCGTGGTCACAGCTGCGGCGCCGATGTAGACACCACCAGAGAACACGTAGATTTTAGTTCCTGGCGGAGACGGTGACGTGCCAGCAACAAACGAGCTCTCAGCAACCGCGTGTGAAACAATCGGTGCGACGGTGACGCTCTCGGCGTTTGCCGCCACAATTAACGGAGGTGAGCGCTGCGCACCCACTGCGACCGATGACGCCGCCACGAACTGGCCAGCCGACACCGCAAAGTCGAGATGCCAGTGCCCCGTGCCGTTAGCTGTCACGACGGCAACCTCCACGTTGTCGACGAAAATCGCAACGGCGCCGGAGGCAGTTCCATGGATGCGGTGCTCAGACTGCAGCAGCGGCGTCGCAATCGTCGGGACAGACAAGGTCGCCGTCACCGCCGCAGACACCGGCGATGTGCACATTCCGGTGCTCAGAGCTGTCGCGGTGACTCGGGAAGCGCGGTGGACGGGAGGGAGGCTGGAGAGAGTCCAGCGGCCGGAAACAATGGTGGCAACTTCGGCAAAGATGCTGTCGATGAAGACGGATGCGGTGGAGCCATCAGGCGCAGCGCACTCGCCACTGACAGACGTTGCCCCAGGGGAAAACGGGAGCAGTTTGGGGGTTGAGGTGAAATTGGCAGGAGTGGCGCACACAACAACGGTCGGAGAATGTTTGGAGACCGCGCCGTTGACGTTGACGGACGCCGAGACAAGGTCGCCAGGAGCGAGTTGGAGCGGCAGTGACCAGAGGGGTCCTCGGACGAGTAATGTGCCTGCAATAGCGCCTCCAACAAAGACAGTCACGGTGCTCCCCTCCGGCACGGCGGCCGACCCAGACACAGACAAGCTTCCCACAAGCAGTGGCGTAAAGAGAAATGGCGGCGCGGGGGACACTGTCACGAGAGGAGAGGACGCAGATGTGCCCCGTCCCGCGACATCTGTGGCAGTTGCTGAGACAACACTGCCAGCAGCCAGAGCAGCGGCAAGATCGGCCAGCCAGCGACCTCCTGGTGCCACAACGGCGGCCGCAACGTACGCTTGGTCAGCAAACACGTCGATCTGTGTCCCCGCTGGCTCGACGCTCGACCCAACGACAGCAGTACTGCCGGCAAGCAGCTGGTTGACCAGGGGGGGCGAAATGCCAGATGAATTTTGTGCCACGAGAACCGCGGCGGACATGGGCGAGACACTGCCGGCCCATGTCACGGTCGCTGTGATTCTCAGGCAGGTCGTGAGAATGACGGTGACAGCCCAGGTACCGTCAGCGGCAACACGTGTACCGCCCGCCACCGCCCCGTCGATGAAGAGGGTGACGAGAGCTCCCGCAGGGTAAATACTCCGTCCAGAGACTGTGGTGGCATCGGGTGCATACGGTGTGGTGATAATGGGAGCAATCAGTGCGGACTCGCCGCAGGGGAGCCGGGACACTGCATCCAACCCCGGGATATTCGCCGCCAGCAAAGCGTCGACGTTCTCTACTCCGATGTCCAGCACCACAGTCACATCGTCGAAGCGAGCAGAAGAAGTACCAAGTTCAGCTTGGAAGCCCAGCATCACGTACGGAGAGCCTCGCATTGCGAGCGCTGTGGAGTGTTTGCGGCCATCCAAATTTGCTGCGGCGTCGGTGAACCAAGTACCAGTGCCATTGGAACCAGATTGTGGGTCGGTTACAATGAAGAAGTGCAACACTTGGTCCAACGGGAGATGAGCTAATTGCACAAAGTCACCAGGCTGAAGAGGAGATTCCTCAGAGGGCGGACCCGCCAAGTTCGAACTCGCAGCAGGGAAGATAAGAGCACCGCGCGACGTGCTTGCATCGAGGGAGAATCCCAGTGACACAGAGGCTTTGCTTGATACAAAGTACACGCGAGCACTGCTGATGTTGTGCGCCAGCATTAAGGCACCCGAGTCAATGGGAAACGCCGACACTGATTTGGACCCAGGTGGAACCTGCTTACTGAGGTCACCACTTTGGAGAAACTCGAATCCGTGTAGAGATGCGTTCAAAAAAGCCCATGACCTGGAGTCTGTTGCTCTGCTGGCCACCGCCGCGATGGGTTGGAGCTTGTGGGGCCGCAACTGGGATTGGAATGGAGACGCGATGGGAGCGTCATCGGGGATCAAAACACCGTCTGCCACCATAACACTTGTCGCCCAAGATTCAGCGCAAGATAGCCGTTCGTGGATAGAAAAATGGCACGCTGGGTCTGGGGAAGAGAGGCCTGGGTACAGCTCCCGGAGCAAGCCATCCACGTTCCTCCGACCAATGTCGAGAACAACAACAACGTCGTTGAAGTCCCGATCACCGCCTCCCCACATATCCTCAAAGGCAATCAAAATGTAAGGAGAATTCTTGAAGGCGAATGCGACAGCGTGCACTAGACCGTCGGAATTGAGACTTGGGTCGGTGCTGAAAGTATGCTGCACTGAGGTTCCGGCACCATCAGACACGAGGAAAAAGTTCAAGTGATCTGTCATAGGCAAAAAATTAAAGTCGACAAAATCGCCAGGAAGGACTGGATGGGTGTCCTTTCGAGAACCTGTGACTGACTGGGAGGCATCAGGGAAGAGGAACCACGAGGAGTCATCGACAGAAACCCCGAAGCTGTCGTGCGTAAACGCACTTTCATGGACAAAGTACGCCCGGATAAGGTGCGGCTCACTCAATCGTAATGATGCTGGGTCGATGCTAAGCCCTTGCACATCTGCCAGGGCTGTGTCCGAGGCAAGACTCTTCTCAACCAGCGGTTTCAGAAAAGGTAATGCGTCTTTGAAGAGAGTTGAAGCTACGTCAGAGGCACCAATAAACACGGGGCCTGCAATTGGTAACCCAGATGGCCGAGCAGTGGACTGGAATGGGGACTCTGTTGGGCCTAGCGCAAGGAATTCAGGCTGGAGGGCCAGCCGCAAAACCACAGAATTTCGCTCAAGGCAGCTGAGCGACACACTCAACGAGAAAGAGTAATGAGAAAAGAGAAGAATAAACACGAGAAGAGACATGGAGACAGAAAAGAATTCGACGAGGGGAGAGTGAAGAGGCCGTGCCCACAGCAACGCAGCGACCAGCAGCCGGGTTAGCGGATATCGCTAGCCTAAACCCGGAATCTTCTTGGCTGGATAGAAACTTCCCGCCCGAGCGAGAGAGTCGTATGGACCAGTTTGTTGACTGTCAGAGTGCTGTCACCCGCGCCGGTCCATACGAAGGGGCAGGTTCATTTTCTTCGGAGATTGGGTGGCCGAAAAAGTTTGACGCGCTGACCGTCAAGCCGCAACCACAGCCCCCGAAAAAACCATGGCACAAGCAGCAGCCGAGGCGGCCTCCGCCGCAGATTTGAAAGCAGCGACTGACGCTGGTGTGGATTGGAACAAAATTCATTCTGCTGTCCGCTGGAACAAGGATTTCGGCGATATTGTGACGTCCCCCATCCATGCCAACTGCGTCGACAGCAAGAACGGAAATTACCCAATTCACATCGCCGCTCAGAACGGTCACCTTGAGGCAGTCAAAAAACTTTTGGCGGCTGGAGCAAAGGTCAACGCACAAAATGGAACTGGCCAGACCCCCCTCCACATGGCTGTTGGTTATGACATCGACGAGGTCGCCGCTGTTCTAAGAGCCGGCGGAGCAGACGACGAGATTCGTAACTGGGCCGGCCATCCCGCCAGGCTGGGCATCGAGGGCGACAAAGACCCGAATGACCCTTTGAACATGATGGAGCGGGCCAAGACTACCGCCGAGGTTCTGACCGCCCTGGACGCCCTCGCAGCCAAGCACGCCGCAAATCCTGGAAGGTGTGTTTCAGACGTGCTGTTCTGTCCTCACGTCCTCACGTCCGCAGCATCGACAAGGGCCCTGTCGCTATTATGGGCATGCAGATGAAGAAAGGAAATAAGTCCCTTCCCAAGGAGCAATGGACTCCCGATTGCCAGGCCAAGTTCACCACTGTCATGCAGGCATTGTAAGATTTCTTCGTACAGCAGCTTGATGCCGTGCAGTAACAGGTAGGCTGAGTCGTGGGATGAGAAATGTACGCTCACCGAAATGCCTAAAGTGGACACCGCAATAAACGCAACTACTGTAAAATTTTGTTGTACTCTCGCGAAGGTCCGTGTGTCATGCACACCGTTGAAGCACTCGCAGCATGGATTTTTACAGTAAAACTTGTGTACAAGGCTCCGAGCGAGCACTACAGCTCGGAATCGTCTGGCCCAACTTCCACGTCCATTACCAGGGTAATGAAAGGCGAAAACAGCAGTAAAACCACACCCAGGATCGCCTGAAACGACGCCGAGTCAGTGGTAGCATAACACAGCTGGAAAACAGAAAAGGAAGGAGCTTGATCTCCAGAAGGCAGAGACTGGGAAATTGGCTACCTGCAACATAGCGAACCCGAAGTGCGCGGCGACAAGTGTGCACACGTACGAAGCCAACAGCATGGCGACACCCTTTGGGGACACGTCAGCGTGAGGCTGAAACGGATCATTGAACTTGCCTGACCGAGGAAGAAGACAGAGAAGGCGGCAGTGTAAAGAGAAGCTTCAACAGATTCCGCTAGCAATGTCTTGATGGCAGGCATCGCACAGCCAAAAGATACACCACCTAAAATGAGTCCAATGGTTTCATAGGATTCATGGTGAAGGCTTCCCCGACTGTCGGCGATATTAACAGGAGGCACTGAAAGCTTGAAACATACATCATGAGAAACTGGGCAGGCAGCATCGCGAGGAGCCCAAAGATCAGCATCCGGCGAGGCGTAACAAATTTGATGGAACTCATTGTTAAGCCACCCAAAATAGCGGCCAGACAGGCAGCCGTGAACATCGAAGAGACTGCCAGGCCATCGGTGTACATGTCGGTTTTGTACTGCGGTCAGTCAGAGGTCTCCGGGCTTGGACCGACAAAATGAAACTCTGACCTCATGTGAAAACCACAAGGGTACCGTCGCAGCCCAGCCCCAAACGATAGTGTAGATAATCATCTGGCAGCATACCAAGACCACACAGTGTCTCCGGGAGAGGATAGCCTTGACATCCTGTTGTATCTTTAGCCTGGACAATGGGGAGTAGTCGAACATACATTCCAAATGCTGGGTTTAACTCGATGAAGAAAGTCGCCTTCGCCTGGTGCCCGAAGAAGAAGGCGCCCGAGCCCAAAGATGAGCACCAGAATCAGCCCCGCCCAGTATGGAAGACGAATACTGAAGTGCTGATGCGAAATGAGCAGGCAAGCAGCAGGAGCAACAACAACTCCAAGCGCTGAGGCAGCGCTTGTGATACCCTGTATGGATCAGTTAGGTTTCGAAGTGTGGACTCCGACTTACCATGGCGCGAGTGAAACCAGGGGCATCATCTTGTCGAAGAAACACTGTCGCCAGCAATTCGTTTGCAGCAACATTGTTCACAGCAGATGCAATACTACGCTGTGTCAGAAAACCCCTCAAAGTTGCTGATAACACATACCCGTGAACAAGCCTTGCAATGATCAGGAGGACAATATGCGACGGACTGCACAGGACGCACACAGTCGCACCCAGAAGAGCGAAGAAGCAACCCATCATGGCGGTCTTCTCACCAACACGGAATATTATCGCCCCTGCAATGATTGCGCCGAGCAAGAACCCAAAGGCAAATCCTCCTTCAACGAGCGAGACAGAGAAAGTGGACAGATTTTGTTGCTTTTTGACGAGCGGTACAAGTGGCTGAACAGTGTCAGAGTTCCCAATCGAACAGCACAACATCGCACCTCAATGACGTGGTTTAGATAGCTGTCAGTAAACCAGATGATACAGAGCAACACCTAGTTGTTGTGAGCTGACAAGTATTGAAAAGCGACAATGCGTACCACAGCGGCATTTTTGGTGGCAAAAAAACCAAAGTCAACACGGTCCAAACCAAGAGTCAACGGACGGGATTCTGTGTCCCCTTCTCGAGCCTTCATGACCCCGACAGGGTCCTCGCCAGGGTGGGCAGCAGAACCAACACAACCAAGCCGACCTTTCGCGACTCGCGAGTTCAGTTGACCCTTAGTGGCACCGGTATCGGTGTACCTACCGGAGGGGATAGCACCGTCAGACTTGCATATGCAGAATTTTGCCCAAGAGCGTGTTTGAAAAACTTGCAAACATGGACAAGCACCCTTGCACCGTGTGCGATGCCAAACCTCTGGATCTCCATTGCTTAGAGTGTGCCAAATCAATGTGTAAATCGGTAAGTGACAAGTTGTGTTGGTGGGCTCTTTAAAAACAAATGTTGTTTTCTTCCTTAACCATATCGGCAGTGCTTCGACAATCTGCACTGGTTCAAACGGGATCGGCACCACCCGGTATCACTGGACAAAAATCAAGAGAATGCTTCTCCACCATCTACCCACCAAAGTCCGACGGTGGAGGTGGAGCTACCTTTACGGCGTGACCATGGGTTTCTTTACCACACGAAGTTTTCGGTGGAGCCAAAGATCGCCGTTGATCGAGGAGAACGAACTGAGCCTGCCAGCTCTCCCAGCGTCATTGAATCTGCTGCAGAAATGCCAGATAGTCATACTGATCCTGCAAGCTCCGAGAAGCTTCCAGAGGCCAAAAAAGAGCCCAAAAACAAAGAGCACTCCCCCGTGGCGAACCCTGCGGGCTACTTTTCGTTCAACAACCACTATGGTGCCAAGTATTACATGCGTACCTCGATGTCGCCTCCAGAATCAGACCTATCGACAAATTCCGGTGCCTATTCATCGCCCAGGCCAGCAAAAATGTTCAGCCCACCAGCGAATCCGGTCAGAATGACCGGGCGCAGCCAGAAAGAACCTGAACGACGCTCATGGTTCGAAAAAGAACCTGAACGACGCTCATGGTTCGAAAAGGAACCTGAACGACGCTCATGGTTTGAGCCACGAGAGTCAGAACGGCGAGAGTCAGAACGGCGCCCGTGGGCAGAGCCCAAAGAATCAGAGCGGCGTCCATGGGCTGAAACCAGAGAACCAGGCCGTCCGGTTCCCGAGTTCACGTACCACACACCACCAACGTTTGCCTCTGGCTACAAGCCACCGGTGTATGATTTTACCATGCCTGCATACACCCCGCCGTTTCATTATTATGCCGCATTGGATGAACGGTGCGCACCTCACTTGAGTGAACATGCAACTGACATCGTGAAGGGCCCGATCGCCGTTGAGTGTTCCGAGCGAAGATGAAGATGTAGGTTACCTTTTATACCTATAGATATATGGCTCTGCCTCCGATCTAACCAACGAGTCACAGGAGGAGACACGGGCTGCTCGGCGCCGGGTTATGGCCTGGGGAACGAAGTATTCACGCTATGGCCTCAAAGCCATGCTGTTATCCATTCGGGTACGCCCACTGAACAAAAACAACCCTACCGTGCATCACCCTGTGTTCACCATTGTGTGCTTGCGCTCAATTGATGTTTGTCTGACAGGAGGTCCTTCCATTTGCACCGGCGCCTGAGATTATGACGTCTGCGAGTGACGAGGTTCGTTGCGTGTGTTGACTGGATAGGGTGTGAATTACTTGGAGCGGTTGGATGCGCCAGTCCACACCACACCAGCCAAAGCTGTCAGATCGACTATCATGACGATTTTAATATTTACTCAGTCGCCGCTCGGCTCTCGAAGGTCTGCGTTCGCTCGCACAAGAAATCTTCGATCCAACCGCGTGCGATCTCTCGTATGACAACTCTCAGCGTTTTGCGCAGGAGGTCCGCAAAGCTTACTTGAAGACCTTGAGGTTTGTGCACCCGGACAAGCTCGTTGGCGCCTCTCCCAAACGTGAACGTCAGGTGAGCTGCCAAGTTTGACTCTGCATGAAATGTTCGAAAGAAATGGTTTAACGACATTTTTGGGCTCGGCAGGCTTGACACTCACGCAGTGTTCGTTTGTGTTCCCACTGCTGCGGGCGGCGTACGACCAGATGTGCCAGTAATGCAGGAGGCTGCATACATGACCCGTAGCGAGGAACTCGTGGGACTTCGTCGTTGCGTTGTACTCTTTTATTACAATTCGATATTCTGCTTGACCTTCAAGAAGTTGATTTCTCAAGACAAAAAAGACTGAGATGACCACCACGAACCAGGTCGATCAGCAGACGTTGAGGAGTTGTGTCAGCCGAATCAGTGGCGTTTGGAGCCGACGTTATCAAGACGAGAGCTTGGTGCTGTTGAATTCAGGCGATCGGACCTTCGGGTACATTGTTTCTCTGCGCCAAATCAAACCATCCTTCAAAAACGTCTCCTGGATTCAGAACGGACTTCGTCGCAATTCAGATGGCAAACAAAAAAAACTCAAAACCAAGAACTCGGACATCAAGGGCAGAAACTGTCAAGTGAGTCCATAAGCACGGATGACGTCAACAACCTCTTGGCTGCATACGGCACACCTCCCTCGTTCCAACATCGCACGGGCGTCTTGCTCGCAAAACGTGTGCCCGCATCTGCTGAACGTGTTGGTTGGACATCAAGGCTCGAGACAAACAAGTACAGGAAGCAGATTGGCGTGGGCAGCCTTGCGCATCATGCGCACAGATTAAAGACTGACAGAGCACCGCACACCCAAAAACACACGCCACCCACTACATAGTGAGCCGACGCGCCCATCTCGAGTCGTTCCTGATTGTCCAAGACTCCCCAGCGCAGCAACAAGCTCGTCGTTGAGAGTCGTTGCTGTGCTGGTCCGGGAGGGGTGTCGAGTGGCCTTGGTGGCCAGCGTAACACTGTGTACCATGCCAAATACCATAGACGTATCAGATACCCCAGATATCAAAAGAAATACCATACACTATTGCAGCATGAACACTGTACACCAACACCAACTCCCAATTCGAGCCAAACAAGCGCGTACTTGTACAAAACAGCATCCTTGGGTCGGTCCATGCAGATGGAACACTCGTTATCAATCTCCACCTAGAAGCGTCGAGGTCAACACAACAAGGACAGCAGCTCAT
>QUTJ01031828.1:0-24920 GCA_003573635.1 Goniomonas avonlea | reverse complement strand
GGTTTGGAGTTTTGTTGGACCGTCGGTGAGCTCTGTGTGTGTTTCGAACGGACCTTCGACGGGAGCCTCGAGTGTGACGATTGTGGGAAGCAACCTGGGACCTTGGGACTTCAGCAGCCTTGGCGGTGTTGGTGGTGGCTTCGGGATGGCGTCGTTGTGGACGTCGGAGACCGTCGTCAGGTGCAAGGTGTCCGCAGGGTCGTTTTCCAGTGGGGTTGTGGTTTCCGTTGGAGCTCGGGACAGTGTTGTTGCGACGACGTCGTTTAGCTACCATGACAATGCAGGGTCGTCCATTGCGAGCTGCAATGCTCCATCGACTGGTGCAGCAAGTGTGACGGTGATTGGCACGAGCATGGGCTCCTGGGATATCTCCAACGCAGTCCGCTTGGGTGCTAGTGCCTCCTCTTCAACACTTTGGCAGTCAGACAGCACTTTACGTTGCAAGTCGTCCTCTGTGTTAGCACGATGGCAACTTGGGGTCGTACTGACGGGGCAACGGGTTGGATCAGTCTCTGATGCCTTCTCACTCGCAGTACCGGCCATTAGTGCTCTGACAAGATCTAACCTGTGTCTGACGGGCGCAACCAGCGTAACTGTCGTTGGCACCCACTTGGGTCTGACATCGTCTTCCAGTGCCAGAGGGCGTATGGGCCGAACCTCTGGTGAGGCGACGTTGTGGACATCCGATAGCACCATCGAGTGCAAAACACAGCAAGGCGGGACGCCCCCAGTAATCGTGGCTACTGCTTGGTACCCAGCTGGGACCACGACCAGGTCCTGGACACATGACGGTCCTGTGCCAAGCGGTGTCGTTCGCTCCAACGGACCATCAACTGGCTCTATGAGTGTTACTGTGCTTGCCACTAACGTAGGGCCATCTCAGTACTCTGTGGCTTCGAGGATTCAACCAAGTGGCTCCTCCGGGACTAACTGGGCTTCGGAAAGCTCACTGGGTTGCAAGCCCTCTGCTGGTTTGAACCAAGTACTGAGGGCCTCGATCACTGTTGTGCTTGCGGCTGCGAGCACCTTCGCCATCTTTAGCTATGAGCAACCGTGGCCAAGCAGTGCTGTACTCGTGAATGTGGCCTCCACTGGAGGTACTAGCGTGACTGTTGTGGGTGCCAACTTTGGTGTTCCGGCCTCCGTGTCCGGTCGCTTTGGTGGGACACAGTCTGTGGGTACTGTCTGGGCGTCACAGAGCTCATTGAAGTGTAAATCCGCAATGGGCGTGCGACCGTCGGACAAAAAAAAAATGTGTGTGACTATCGGGCGACAGATCGGAAGTATGACTGCCCCGACGAGCTTTGGAGAGGCGGCCTTCAGCAGCATGGTCGCCGCTAACGGTCCTGGTACTGGCGCTGCATTCGTCACTGTTGTTGGTCGCAGCCTTGGGGAACAGGGGGACAGCCTGAGTGTCAGGTTCGCTGGCAGTGCTGCCGAGCAGTCCCGTTGGCTCTCCCAGAGTTCTCTCACTACCAAGTCCCCCGTCACAGTTGTTTCACGCTCGATCGCTGTTTCTGCCGTGCGCTCCCTTGGGAGTGTCGTGCTTGCCTGGAGCGGAGATTCTGCTGTTGTGACCCAGTCTCACCCTTGGAATGCTCCCGTGACGGCCGCCACCACAGTCACACTGGCTGGGACAAACTTTGCTTCGAGAACACCCACCATGTCTGCGCGCGCAGGACAAACCTGTGCTGAGTCACTCGTCTGGTTGGCCACGACCGCTCTCACACTGAAGTCATCTTCGTCGAGCGTGCAGCCATCCCGTGCCTGTGCCATCTCTGTCTCCGTGACTCTTGGGACAATCACGCTTGGTTGGAGCTTTGACAAAGTTTCTCTGAGCTCGGTTGCCCCCGTCAATGCCCCAGTGACCGGATCTGTGTCGGTCACCGTTCTTGGCGCCAACATGTTGATCAGCGGTTCCTCTCGGCAAGGGGGTACCTCAAGCCCTCGCTCTGTGTGGCTCGCGCACACGAGTGTTACGTGCAAAACCGCCGCAATCGGGGTGTCGCTTTGTTCCGTGGTCTCCTCCTCGCGCGCTTCCGGTTCTATCAGCAGCGGACTTTCCATGTCCTCACCCCTCACCAGCTCGCTGCTTGGAACAAATTCGGCCGTCACTGGCTCTAGCAGTGTCACCGTTGTTGGGTCCTCGTTTTCCTCGTTCGCTGCGTCCACACACGCCTCCGTTGGCATTTCGGCGAGCCATGCAACGCACTGGGTGTCCCAGTCATCCATCCGTAGCAAGCCTTCCACTGGTAACATCGTGCTGCTTGGCGTTCGTCTGACTCTCGCTGTTCGAACATCGACCCTTTCTTCCGTCTTCAGTTTTGCCGCGCATCAGTGTCTTGATGCCTCCACAGCAAATGTGCCCTTGACCGGTGCATCAAGCGTCACAGTTGTCGGGGCCTCCTTCGGCCCAGTACGGAAATCTTTCCGCACACGGATCGGTGGGAGCGCCTCAGCTGGCACCGTTTGGGCCACGGACTCTTCCATTCACAGCAAGACTGTGCTCGGGTTCCCGCACTCCAAAGCCTGCGGGGTCACGGCTGACCAACACTTGGCAAGTGCTTACACCAGCATCAGCTATTCTTCCGCGCCCAAGCTCAGCGCAGGGATGGCTACGTTTGGTCCCAGCACCGGAGCTAGCAGTGTGACCGTGTTTGGGTGTGACTTTGGGGAGGCGAATATGTCAGGGCGGAGCCGTGTGGGCGACAGCTCGTGCGAAGAGACACTTTGGCACTCGGAGAGCTCGTTGTGCGCCAAGTTCCCCAGGGTGCCGCTGTCGTATCCACCTGTTTCTGTTACCCTGGCGCTTGGCGCTTCGACCCTTACAAGCTCCTTGTCCACTGACCAAGCTGCTCATGTGCTGGCTTACTTCGGATCCATTCGCCCTGCAACGGGCGGAAGCTCAGTGACAATTCTTGGGGCGAATTTCTTCCTTGCAGATCCCAGCGCTGGCGTGGGAGTCGGGGGCAGCGAGTGGGAGCGCACAACCTGGATGTCTGACACCGGCCTTCGCTCAAACATCTGCTCCGGCTCCGGCATGGGAATGAACATCGCCGTCACAACGAAGCAGTATGTCGCAACCAAGCTGTCCCTGTTTTCATACTCGCAGTCCTCTACAATTTCACTCAGGGCGTCCAATGGTGCTGCGACTGGCGCCTCCTCTGTCACCCTAGTCGGCTGGAGTGTTGGACGCTTGGAGCGCACTCGGGCCCTCAGAATTGGGGGGACGGCCCCTACAGGAACCGAGTGGACGTCAGAAAGTTGTCTGAAGCTCAAGACTGCCGGTGGTGTGGGCAGCTCTCGAAGCGCAGTGGTGTCAACCCAGAGAAATTTTGGCTCCTCGACGTCCGTCTGGACATATGACGCATCGCTGGCCACCGAGTGTCGCCCCAGGACACCCACAACGGCAGCTGTGAGTGCAACAGTCGTGGGTTCAAGCTTTGGCCCCCGTGACGTCACGGACCGTGCCCGCCTCGGGTACAGCAATGGTGAGGCAACTATTTGGCGCTCGGACTCTGCCCTCCTCTGCCGAGTTGCTGCTGGCGCTGGTCCGTCGGTTCCCATAGTTGTCAGTACAGGCTTCATGTTTCGCTCGGGCGGTTCGCTCACGTGCTACGAACGCCCAGCACCGATGTCAGCTGTTGCATCGAATGGTCCAGCCACCAGTAGCGTGTCTGTCACAGTGATTGGGCGCGGCACTGCCAACAGTGCTCGATGCCGCCTTGGGGGTTCCGGACACACTGGCACGTACTGGATCTCTGATTCGACTGTATTCACGAAAGTTGGGGCTGGGTCTGGTATCGCTCGCTCCATGGTTGTGTCTTCTCGCGCCTTCTTTGAGACTCTGTCTTCCACTTGGTCCTATTCCTGGCCCCTTGCCAGTGGGGTTGCTGCCTCTAACGCACCGCCGACCGGTTCGACCAGCGTCACAGTCGTCGGAAGCAACATTGGACACCGTAGCTTGTCGCTGCGCTCATCTGTATCGGGTTCTGCCCTTGAAGGGACTCTCTGGCTTGCAGATTCGTCTGTCCGGTGCAAGTCAGGACAGGCGGTGTCACGGCCCCTTGTAATGGAGCTAACCGTGCATCGATTGGGATGCACTGCGAGTGCGCTGTGGAGCTACAACACTGGCTCCTTGCGTTGTTTGGCCCCTCAGAACGCCGTGAGCACCGGGTCAGTCAGCGTCACAGTCGTCGGGTCATTCCTTGATCACGGCCTCAGCGGACCGGCCAGGCTCGGAGGGAGCTCGGGGCGTGCGTGGGCCTGGCGGTCTGACAGCGCTGTCGCCTGCAAGTCTCTTGGCTCACGAGGTGCTGCTCTTTCCGCAGTTGTGACCAACCCGCACACGAGGGGCACGCTCACCAACGCTTGGACCGCGTCGGTGCAGCCCCCCAGTAGCGCCGTGGTCATCAACGCCCCGACCACTGGCAGCGTTAGCGTGACGATTGTTGGCATCAATGTAGGGTCCAGGACCTTTTCGAGCGGAGCGCGTCTGGGAGTCTCAAGCAACGCGGTGACTCGCTGGCTTTCGGACAGCTCTCTCAGCAGCAAGTCGTGTGCTGTCGGGAGCCCAGCAACACAGATACAAATTGTGGTGACCAGTGCGTACTTGCAAGGGTCTCTTTCAGCCGGCTGGACCCTCGAGTCGCTCGCTGCGAGCAGTCTCCTTCTTGGAAATGGGCCCTCTACAGGCGCCATCAGTGTCACGGTGGTGGGCACTGGCTTTTGGCTCGCAGATCTGACGGCAGGCATGCGCTTCGGTGAGTCTTGTGCACCTGCAACATCTTGGGGTGGCGACACAGCAGTAGCAGCGAAAGTGCATTCCGGGCGCGGTCTCACATTTAACGTGCGCGCCAGTATCGGGCCCCCCGCTGCGACGATGACGTCCCAATGGACTTATGCCCTTCACATTCCCTCCGCGAGTGCAGGTAGCAGCAACCAGCCTGCCACGGGCAGCTCCAGTGTCACCGTTCTCGGTATCGCCTTCGGGACTGCGCTTCCCTCTGCCTGCGTTCGCGCGGGTGGGAGTCAGACCGCCAGCACCAACTGGGTCTCAGACAGTCACCTCATTGCCAAGGCCACCGTCGGCCTGCCGCCCTCATGCCGTGCTATTGTGGTGACCTTGGCCCAGCACCAGCCTTGCGTGACAAGGTGCATGAGCTACTCGCCACCAGCCATGGTCACCGCCGCTGCTCACTTCTCGTCGAGCACCGGCGCTGCCAGCGTGACCGTCCTTGGCCGCAGCGCTGGGCGGAGTGACTCAAGCCCTGCCGCTCGGGTTGACGGAGCAAGCTGCCACGCCACGCGGTGGCAATCGGACTCGTCAGTTCGGTGCAAGTTTGGCGCCCCTCCTCCGCTCGCCCCAAATATTGCCCTGACGGTGCAGCGCCGGCATTCGACACTCGCTGGCGCGTTCTCGATGAACTGGGGAGTGCGTGTCAATGTCCACGTTCGCCCAGGCACATGGCGGGCTGCAACAGGCTGCAACAGTGTGACGGTCGTCGGCGCCAACTTTGGCAATGCGGCGACGACTTCCGGATTCAGAGCTGGCAACAGTGCTTGGGAGAGCTCCGACTGGATGACGGACACTGGACTCACGACCAAGCTGGCTGCTGGGGGTGGTGTTGGTCTCACATGCGTCGCCACGATTGCAATGGACAGAAATTCTCGTGCCGAGGCGTTCGAGTACTCCGCGGCGCTGCTCGTGGGCGCCGAACATGGAAACTCTCCCGCAACCGGATCTTCCTCTGTGACGGTGATTGGGTGGAGCCTGCCAGTGCTGCGCACGACCCCCCGCCTCAGTGTTGGTGGAAGTATGGGTGCGGCCACTCACTGGACGGGAGAGAGCACGCTGTATCTCAGGCCCCCTGCGGGTGTAGGCAGCTCCAAGGCGGTCGTCTTCACGGCTGCTGCTCCTTTCTCAGTTTTGCTGGCGTGGAGTTTTGACCTTGCACAGCAGAGCAGTGCTGCAGCCAGCAACGCCCCAGGGACTGGAGCTGCCAGCGTGACCGTGGTTGGTGCCCATTTGGGCGTTGCTCGCGCCTCACACCGAGAGCGCATGGGGCGGACTGCGTGCGAGGCAACCGTTTGGGCGTCCTCCAGCGCCATGCAGCTCAAGGTGCATTCAGGAAGCAGAAGCGGACGGCTCTTCGCGATCACAACGCTGGTCCGCTTCCTCACCTGGACTTCTGCTGTCACCATGGCTGCGCCCGAGGTGAGTGCCGTCACGAGCGCAAACGTGGCCGCGACTGGTGCGATCTCGGTGACTGTGATTGCATCAAGTTACGGCAGGCTCGACAACACTGCCAGGGGACGCGTGCAGGGGAGTGCCTGCGTCAATACACTCTGGCGCTCGGACAGCTCCGTCAGGTGCAAGGCCACAACGGGCGTTCGTTCGTCGCGACTCATGGGAATGACTGCTGGCCAGCAAGGGGGCACTTTGACCCAAGGTCTCTCGTTTGACCGAGTCTCTGTCAGTAATGTCGTTGTGAGCAATGGACCTGCGACCAGCTGTGTTTCTGTCACCGTGCTGGGCGCACACCTTGCAACACGTGACTACTCAACCTCCGTGAGGCTTCGTGGCTCTGGGTGCTCCTCGAGCAGGTGGCTTGGAGAGAGCTCAGTCCTCTGTAAAGCTCCCACTGGTGTGATTCAGATGGCACTGAGCCACGGGGTCACCGTTGGGAGTCGTTTCGGTACCATTGTTGCTGGGTTTTCTTTTAGTGTAACAACGAGCGGTGCGCTTGTCACCAACTCGCCCACCACTGGCTCTCAGAGCGTCACAGTCGTTGGTTCTAACTTTGGACTGCCTGATGTCAGCAGTCGGGCGTCGTTAGGAACGAGTGCCCTGGAGTCCAGCCTGTGGGCCTCAGACACGGTCTTGCTCTGCAAGTCAGTGACGGGCGCGTGGGCATGGCTTGGAGTCCAAGTGACTACTTTGTGTCCCACAGTCCCGGTTGCGTCAATTACGGCCGCGGTGTCCTTCGACCAAGTCGCTGTGAGCGGGGCACTGGCGACCAACCTCGCTTCGACAGGGTCGGTGTCTGTCACATGTCTCGGGGGGCGCTTTGGAATGAGCAGCAGGGTCAGAGTGGGAGCCACTTCATGTGGCTCGACTGCCTGGGTTTCTGACAGCGCAATCCGGTGTAAGTCAACTGTCGGCGCGAGTAGACTTTTGCATCCTTGGGCCTCCGTTTCACGCCAGGTTGGAACGATAACGTTGGCGGTAAGCTTCGGGCAGGCTGTTCCAAGCAGCGTCGTGGCCGTGAACGGCGCAACCACGGGTGGGTGCAGCGTGACTGTGGTCGGAAGCAACGTGGGTGTGTCGGACTACAGCGCGCGCGAGCGTCTTGGAGGGAGCCGCTGCATGTCCACGCTGTGGTTGTCGGAGAGCTCGGTGCGGTGCAAGGCTTCCCAGGGCTCAGGGAACTCACTGCTTGTGGGGGTGACGTTTGGTCAACAGGTCGGKAGCGCCACGCTCGCTTGGAGCTTCGAGCAAATCGATCTGAGCTCTGTGGTCCKCACGAACCGGCCGTCGACGGGCGCTGTGACGGTGACSGTGGTGGGCTCAAGCCTGGGAGGGAGGGATTACAGCACGCGGGGCCGGGTTGGGAGCAGTCATGGGGAGGAGTCGACTGGGTGGAGCTCTGACAGCTCTGTGCGCTGCAAGGCGGCTGGTGGCTTGGGTTCTGGGMGTTCGTTGGGAGTGACTGTGACTCGGCAGACTGGGACRATGGCTCTGGCTGTTTCTGTTTCTGTGCCGGCAGTGAGCAGCGTTGGGAGGAGTAACGGGGGCGTGACTGGGGCGGTCAGCGTGACCGTCGTTGGCACCAACGTCGGATCGTTCCCATCTTCGAGCCCCGGCGTCCGAATGGCACTGAGTTCCAAGGACGTGACATTGTGGAAATCGGATACCAGTGTGGAGTGCAAGACGCAGAAAGGCATGGGCACGTCTGCCAGCATAGCGGTGACAGCATCGCAGTCCTATGGAACTGTGACGTTGTCCTGGACCAACGATGCTGCGGCACCAAGCGCTGTCGTCTCATTCAACAAACCCTTGACCGGCTCGATGAGCGTCACTGTGCTCGGCTCGATGATTGGCCACTCAGTCCACACGGCTGCGGGACGCCTTGGCGGCAGTGCGTGCTCGTCCTCTGTGTGGTCTTCGACAACCACGCTGTCCTGCAAGCCAAACACCAGCTTCCGAGGTATGGCCCTTGCGCTGTCGGTGATCGTGCGTGCGGTCAGTGCTTCTGGTGCTTTCTCCTATGAGCAAGCCCGCCCAAGCAGCGTCGCACCCTGCAACGGAGCTGGGACTGGAAGCGTGAGTGTGACGCTGCTGGGCTCCAACATGGGTGCCTCCGCCTCCAGTGCCCAGGGCCGAGTTGGAGGAAGCGGCTACGCCGCCCTTGCCTGGACTTCTGACTCGTCGCTGACCTGCAAAACTTCGCCTGCGCTTGCTCTTCATAGAGGCATGCAAGTGACAGTTGCCTTGGTAGGCAGCATAAACCAACCCTGGACCTCCCACAGCGTGGAGCAAAGCACAGTCATGGTAACGAATGGAGCTGCCACTGGCAGTGCGTCTGTAACTGTGGTCGGACACAGCTTCAGTGTGGTGCGGGCTAGCATTCGAGCGCGCGCGTTGTGCACCGGGACTCAAGCCACGTCATGGGTGTCCGACTCGGCAGTGGCCACCAAGGCTCCGTCTGCCCACCCGCTTGCTGCTGCTATCATTGGCACAGTGGCCCATTCTGCAGGCACCTTGACTTTGACCGTCACGTACGACGGTGGTGATCCGGTGGATAGCATCAGTCCGAATGCCGCAGCGACGGGAACGGTCAGCGTCACAGTTGTCGGTGTGAACTTTGGTGACGTTTCGACTGGCCGAACGCGCGTGGGCGGCACTGGCACTGTGGCGCACTCGTGGCATTCACACACTGCGCTCGTGTGTAAGTCCGTCCCTTCGGCCTTCCGAGGGCTCCAACTGCTTGTGACCCATACCCATACCCGCGGATCTGTGTCGCGTGCCTTAACGATGGCGGAAGCAACCCCTCGGTACGCTCTCGCCTCGAATGGCCTCACAACTGGTTCCACGAGTGTCACTGTTGTTGGGGAACACGCAGGTGTTTCGGACTTTTCTGGGCGACAGCGCACCGGTGACTCTGCCATGCCTGCCACGCACTGGGTGTCAGATTCGTCAGTGGTCGGTAAAATGCGGCCGAGTCGGCTGAAAACTGTTGGGATGAGCTTAACTGTGGGTGAGTTGGGTCGAACTACCTCACACATGCTGACGTATCCACGGCATCTGGTGGTTCGTATCTCGAACACGAACTATCCCACGACCGGCTCCACCCTCGTCACCGTCGTTGGCGCGAACTTCGGCTTTTCTCTGAAGGCATCCGCCAATACGCGAGTGGGCAGCAGTGGACTAGAACGCACTAGGTGGCTTTCTGACTCTCAGCTTAGTGCCAAGGTTGGCCAGGGCACGGACTCGTCGCTGTCATTAGTTGTCAGCCTCGACCACCACTCCTACTCGCTGCGCGATGTTGTGACATACTCTGGTGTTCCTCTCCTAACAAGTGCCGTTGCGTACCTCGCATCAAACACCGGAAGCACGAGTGTGACTGTGCTTGGGCGCAATTACGCCCAAGCGGACCGGACGTTTGCTGCCCGAGCAGCGGACTTGGCCACTCGAGCGTCGGCCTGGCTCTCTGACACTTCCATCCGGGTTAAGTACAGCCCTGTCCAATCCGTCACGCCTGGTTTAGTTGTGACAGTGCAACGTCGCCCTTCTACTCTGGCAAGCGCTTTCTCCACAGCGCTGCGCCTCAATGGCGAGATAGCGGAGGCGCGTCCCGCAACAGGAGCCGCCAGCGTCACCCTCTTTGGAGCGTCTTTTTCAAACGCGCACCAATCTCCGCTCTCGCGAGCTGGGGGCAGCGGTTGGGAAGCGACCCTCTGGGTCACTGACACGGGTCTTCAGGCCAAGATCGCCTTTGGTGTAGGACTGCATTTGGACACGGTCGTGACGTTGCAGGCGCAGCGCGCCACCCGGTTGCTCGGGTTCAAGTATGTCCCCCCAGCGCCAATGGAGACCTGGGTCAACGGCGCCTCCACGGGTGGGATATCAGTGACAGTTCTTGGGTTTGGTTTGGGGATGGGCGATGAGAGTCTGACCGCCAACCTTGGAGGAACCTTGATGCGGGGGACCGTGTGGTTTTCTGAGAGTTCTATGCGGCTGAAACCCTGTGTTGGCTCTGGTTTGTTGAAACAGCTCGTCGTCAGCGTGGGAGCGCTACATGGGACACAGACGCGTGCGTTGACGTTCAACCGCGCGCACGTGTCAGCCACGAATGTCCAAAACGTCCCGTCAACTGCATCAGCGAGCGTCACGGTCCTTGGTTACGGCATGGGGAGCGAGGCTTACAGTATTCGAGGTCGTGTCGGCGGCACCGGCTTCGGCACGACTCATTGGACCTCCGAAACGTGCATTCGAAGCAAGGTCGCAGCCGTCGGCAACTCTAAAGCGCGAGGAGTGGCTGTCACCGCACCGTCGGCCGCCTCCAACTCAGCCGCGCTCACCTTCGACGCCTCCCAGGTCACGGGTGTGTTTGAAGCGAACCTGCCAGCCACAGGATCTGTGAGTGTGACCATTGTAGGCGACAGCTCGCACTTCGCTCAGAGTGGCTTCTTCTCCCCCAGAGGCCGACTTGGAGCCACCGTCTGCGAGGCAACGGATTGGGTGTCGGAGAGCGCCGTGACATCTAAAGCTGCATTCGGTCTCGGATTCTCAGTGTCGCTACAGGCGACCGTCGTCAATGGCCTGCGAGCTTCGACTCTGAGCAGAGCACTCACGTTCAGCCTACTCCAGCCAAAATCGATACTTCAGCAACCTAACTCGTACTTGGTGCGAGCTGTGTTGTGCCAGGATTACGACTTTGCGTCGTGGCAAACGAACATTTACGTTGGGTTGGGCGATGTGCGCCCCGGATCACTCTCCACGGGTGCGCGATCGGTCACGCTCCTCGGACATGCGTTCGGACAAGGTCGCTCCCTCGGTGCCCGAATCGACGGCTCTGGAATTGTCGCAAGCGCCTGGACCTCCGACACATCCATCACGGCCAAAGCTGCTGCGACATCTCCAAGATACGGAGAGACCATGATAGCCACGGTGGGGACTGGGCGCTGGATGTCGCTGGTGGCGGCGCTGAACTTCTCCAACCCGGTGCCGGAGCGTGTGGCGGCCCGAGGCAACGCGCCTACCACAGGGGCGATCAGCGTCACGTTGCTCGGTGCCCAACTGGGAATGCGCGAGAGGAGTCGGGTGGTCGGCGTCGGCGGGAGTGGAACCGCCGCGAGCTGGTGGGTGTCCGACTCTTCAGTGTTTTCCAAAGTGGCGTCGGGCACAAGGCTGTCGTCGGGGTTGGCAATGTCAGTCGCGATGGTGCACGGGACGCAAACGCGGGGTTTCTCACACTCAGAAGTGTTCTCTCGTCCCTTCCCCACGGCCAATGCTCCGACGACTGGAAGCATCAGCGTCACAGTTATCGGCGCAGAATTTGGCCAAATCTACCGACCACAGGCCTTCCGTATTGGAGTGACCGGCGCTCTTGCCACCCTATGGCGGTCCGACACTAGCGTGCACGGCCGTGTTGGGGCTGGTGTCGGCTCTCGGGTTGCCATTCTGTTGAGCGTTGAGGGCGCGGTTCATACTCTCAAGGCGCCGCTCTCCTACAACCCTGCAGATTCTCCCCGGGGCTCCAATGCACCGCCAACCGGATCTCTGAGCGTGACCGTGGTGGGCCAATCCTTGGGAGTGCGCACGTATAGTCCTACTCTCCGAAGCGGCGCAACACACTCCGCAGCGACAGTGTGGACCTCTGATTCTTCCGCTGTCTGCCGGCCTCCATCGTACTCTCTTGCTCGCACCGGCATCGCCGCTAGCGTCAAAGGCCTGGGAACGATGCTGTCGCTAGTGTCTCTGGATGCACTCCTAGCCACGCCACAGCGCTGCAGGACCAACTTGCCGACCACCGGCGGGGTCAGCATCACGCTGCTGGGCTCCAGTACCCGAGCCGCCGAGGTGTCTTCGCGCTCTCGGCTGGGAGGCACAGCAACCTGTGCCACCCAGTGGGTGTCTGACTCGGCGCTGCGACTCCGCGCTGGTTCCACAGCGGCAGAGAAGGTTGTTGTGCTGAGTCTGTCACCGCTGTGGGCGTTGTCGTCGATCGCGGCCGTGTTCAGCGCTGCCCTTCCTGCTGCTGTTCCCACCTCCAACTCAAGCTTGCCAGCAACCGGGGCGACGAGCGTCACCCTTGTTGGCGCGTACGTTGGGGCCGCAGACCTCTCCCTGCGAGTGGCACTCGGCGGCTCCGCGATCTGCGCCTCCTTTTGGGTCTCGGATTCTTCGCTGTCGGTTCGCTCGCTCTTTGTGAAGCACGAGTCGTTTTCTTCCGTCGTCACCGTCGCGACCGAGGTGGGGACGCTTTTGGGAACCTACAAATATGCCGGCTGGCTCAGTAGTGCGGTCCGGACTAACACTCCCGTGACCGGAAGCACAATGGTGACTGTTGTCGGCATACGCCTGGCCACTTGGGACATCAGCACCGGTCCTCGGTTTGGCACCGCCTCGCCGATGTCGCAGTGGGTGTCGGAGTCGAGCCTCGTGTGCCGCCCCAGCCAGCGTGACCGCGTTTACCGGACCGGTGCCGCAGTGGTGTCAGTAGTCTCGCTGCTGACGTTGTCCACGACTCTGAGCTACGATCAGCTCATGCCAGCGCCGGCCCACGCCGCCAACAGTGTGAGCACCGGCGGCACTATGGTGACAGTGCTTGGCGGTGGCCTCGGTGCGTTGACAGTTCGGCCGCGACTCGGTTTGACCGCGGCGCCAAGCACCTCGATGTGGGTGTCTCACACAGCGATTGCTGGGCGCTCAAGTGCCTCTGTGCGAGGCTGCCTGGCTGTCGGTGTCTCCGTGGTGCGGGCCGTAGGCACGCTGTCTCACGTGTTCTCTGTCTCGCTGTCCGAGTCGCACGCTGTCACTCGGCCGAACAGCCCCACAACCGGCTCCGTCAGTGTGACGGTGGTCGGGGCCTCTGTCGAAACTGAGGACTACTCTCGACTGCTGCGGATGGGGTTCTCGGCTGCTCAAGCAGTGAGATGGACTTCGTCGTCGTCGATCTCCTGCAAGCCAAGTGCCAGTGCCCCTGGTAGCGCCTCAGCTATCGGCTCGGTCGCTGTCAGTGTCCTCGAGACCCAGCTGCGAGCTGTGTCGTTTGATCACACCGCTGCTGTGCCGGCTCGAGCAAACGCACCCACGACGCTCTCCTTCTCGACAACTGTCGTGGGAAGCTCGTTTGGGCCAAGAGTGTCGATGGCTGTCCGTCTCGGAGGGACAGGATGCCGCGCCAGCGTGTGGATGTCCGATTCCCTTCTGCAACTTAAGGTGTCGAACGGAGTCGGCGGAGCCCTCAACGTCGCTGCCACAGTGCATTCCGCCAGTGTGCTGCAGACTTCGCTGGCCGCCTTCTCGTTTGACGTCCAAAGTCCCTCCAAGCAGCTCCCCAGCAACTTGCCGACCACTGGCGCCGCCAGTGTGACCGTTTTTGGCGTGTACATGGGCACTTTGGGCGGCCTGGCGCTTCGTGTCGGCGATACCTCTTGTGCCCACACTGCGTGGGTCTCAGAATCGTCCATGACATGCTTGGCGTCTCACGGAAGCGGTCACGCGACACAAGCCGTGCTGTCGCTTGCCAAGAGGCAGGCGACCATCACCCGCGCCCTCTCGTTTGACCAACCCACCCTGGAATGCGCGAGCAACCTCCCGACCACTGGTGCCCTGTCTGTGACCATGCTCGGAGCCAATTTTGGAACAACCGGCGCAACAGCTAGGATGCGGACTGGTACAGCCGCAGAGTCTTCTGTCTGGATCGCAGAGTCCTCCCTCTGCGGCAAGGTCGCGGCAGGCATCAACTTCCTCGGCCACTCCTTTTTGACCGTGGCGGCTGTGGTCGGTGGCAGTCGAGCTTGTGGCCTCCCTCGAAACCGCCCCGCTCCTTCTCACACGGAGCACGCCTTCAACATTCCAGTAACAGCCGCGACTTCAGTGACCCTCGTCGGCCGACGGCTGGGCGCTGCTCGAGAGAGCGTCGCGGTTCGGCTCGGGGGGACACGAAGCCCCAGTCTGTCGTGGGGCTCAGACTCTGGGCTGCGATGCAAGACCGCAGCAGGAGCGCTCTCCGAGTTGAACCATCTGGGGCTGAGGGTTTCGGTTGGCGCTACAGTGGGGACTCTCTCCAAGACGGTGTCCTACGACCAGGTGTTTTGGATCCAACCGAGCAGCGTGGCGCGATCAAACCTACCCGCAACAGCGGCTGGCACCGTGACTATTGTGGGCGTGGCAGTGGACACCTCGGCACACCCCCGCGTTGGACCGACAGGCTGCAGCTTGCTCGCTTGGAAGTCAACCTCGTCCTTGATGTGCAAAGTGGCGCCGTTAGCCGGAACAGCTGGAACAGGCCGTGCGTGTCCCGGGATTGTTGTCACCGGCACGGTGCCCGCGCCCCACCCTGGAACCTACCGTGCGACGTTGTCTGCCGCGTTCTCGTTCGATCTGCCATTCATGTCGTCAGCCTGCAGAAGCAATGGGGCGATCACAGGTGCCATGACCTTCACTGTTTCAGGGGCCAACTTTGGAATGCGCAACGTTTCCCCGTCTGGACGAGTCACTGGCACTGCCTGCGAGACCGCGGTTTGGGTGTCTGAGACGAACATGCGCCTTCGACTTTCTTCCATTGGGGAAACCACCGTCGAGACAGTCGTTGCCGTGTCCGTGTCTCCAGGAATGGGCCCCGGGACCAACATGAGAGTGTTTTCATACAACGAGTTTTTCCTGCCTCGAATCAGCTTCACGCCGATGCGCAACGGGCCGTCCACTGGCGGCACCGTCGTGACCATGCTCGGATTTACGTTCCCTGTCTATTCCAGGGTCCGAATCGGCGGCACTGGCAGTGTTTCTGTCAGATGGACGTCTGCTTCTTCGATAACCTGTAGGACGCAGCAGGGCACGGCGACAAAGCTCACAATCGCTGTGAGCCATGAGGTCTTTGTTGCCTCAAGGGTGCAAGTGTTCACGTACAACTCGTTCTGGGCCGAGAAGACCTCAGCGATGAACCTTCCTCTGACCGGATCGACCACTGTCACTATCATCGGAGCGCACTTGGGCATCCTGGACCCCACTCGAGTGGTTCGTGCTGGCCACACGGCTGCACCCAGTGCTCGGTGGGTCTCTGACACCGCAGTTCGGTGCAAGGCTGCGAGCGGGGCGGGCCCACATCTGCTGATTTCCCTCACGACAGCAACCAAGCCGACGACCAGCCTTAGTCTCTCCTATGATAGTGTTTGGTTCAGCTCAGAGCGACTTCAAGAGCCCGCAGCCGGAGGTAAGACCGTCACCCTCACTGGGAGGAACTTCGACCTGTCCGGCTTCATTCGCTATGCCTGTATTTTCGAAACGGATCTGAACTCCTCCCAAGTTGCGGCTGTCCCGAAGTCTTCGACACTCATTACCTGCACCACACCTCCCTGGGGAGCGCTGTTTGCTGCCAGAAACGGGACGCTTTCCCTCGATCCTGTTCCCAAAGTTGGGGGCACAGCACCGTTCACGTTCGTCGAGGCCTGGCACGACGCTGCCCCGAAGGCTCTCTCCGCAGGCGGTGGTGACACTGTCACGATCATGGGTCTCGGCTTCGACGCATCAGCGGTGAGCGAGTACCGCTGTGTCTTCGCTGCGTCGGCGGTCGAGGTTGTGGTCTTGTCCCCGACGGTGATCACGTGTACCACGCCCACATGGGGAGTGGCTCAGACAGTGAACCTCACTCTCAGTCGTGGGGGCGTGGCCGTGGCCGGGGGAGGGGTCCCTGTGAGGTTTTCCGAGAAATGGCTCAGCCTCACACCCTCGTCCTTGGCTGGGTCAAACCACTCCGTTGTGGTTCGCGGCTCCTACTTCCGCTCTGGTGACGGCTCGTACAGCTGCGAGTTTGATTTGTCCAAGGCTTATTTCGCCGCGGGAGTGAGCTCGTCGCTACTCAGCGTCAACGCGACCTACGTGTCCAGCCTGGAGCTGTCGTGTCCCGTCCCGCCCTCGTTCATCGGCACGGCGCCGGTGACTCTAACTGACCGCATTGACAATGTTACGGTCGCGACCGGTGCCCGTTTCCAGCACACTGTAGCGCCCTCCGTCGCTACAGTAGTGCCCCAGACTGGACCTGCCAGCGGCAACACTCTCATCAACGTTACTGGGTTCGGGTTTGACCTCAGGCAGCACTACCTTGCCAAATTTGTTGCTGGCATCTACACTGCGCAGGTCAGCCTGAATGTAACCAGCTATCACACAGCGTTTTTTATCACGCCTGACTGGGGGTCGTACTTCCCAGCTGGGGCCACGTCGCTGTCTTTGCTTCGAGCGGACTTGACTCCCCTCCCCACACTCGGGCTCCCTCACACGTTTTACTTCGCTCCCATCCTGCTGTCGCTCCGCCCGACGTCGGGCCAGACCTCCACCGGCACTGTGGTTACCGTCACCGGTTCTGGAATGCGTGTGGGCACCTCGTCCTTTTGCAAGTTCAGTTATCGCGGCAAGGCCTTCAACAGCCCCAACGATTCGCCACTTTCGCCCACCCAGCTCCTGTGCGAGTTTGAGTGGCCGCGCACAGAAACTCCTGGAGACCTCAATCTGACAGTGTGGCAAGGAGACGCTCAGTTTGGCCAGCACCTGGACTTTGTCGTGTACAGCACTTACTTCACTGTGTCGCCGCCTCACGCGCACGTTGACGGCGGCAGCTACATCGGCGTGTCCGCCACTGTTTTGGACGTCGCTCACATCTTCACTTGCGTGGTCCATCGCCTCTCCGAGCAAGGGGTGGTCGAGACAGCAGCGTCGCGGCCTTCCTTCCCTGCCTCGCCAACGAGTATCGCCTGCCTGGCACCCGTCTGGCCCCACCCCGTCCACACTCAGGAAGTCAGTGCCAACATCTCTGTTCTGGAGTTCCATGAGGCGACCAACCTCACCCTTGTGTGGGCCGACCTGGTGGCTGCCAACTTCACTGCTCCCCAGTCTGCTCGTACCATGGTTAGGGTCACGCCCAGCGAGCCTTTTGTGCTCTTCCGGGCCAAGCTACTGCCCAAGTATGGGTCGGCGCTTGGGGGGGCATCCGTCCTCGCAGAGATCGGTGACCACATGGACGTGTGTCTGCAGTATCAGTGCCAGTTCAACGCCTCCATGGGGCTCATGTTGTCGGTGCCTGTCACGCCGCTCTCGACCAGGTTGGTCTCGTGCAAGACTCCGTACTGGGGCGGAAGGTTCGTTGCGAGCGATGTGGTCGTCACCATTCTTTTGAACGGGATGCCCATTCCCAAAGTCCTGTCCATGCCGTATCGGTTCGACGAAGTCTTCCAGACCATCAACCCGACCCGTGGGTTGGCGATTGCGGGGACTGAGATCACGGTCCAGGGTGCCGGCTTCGACTTTAGAAACCCGACCGTGTACCACTGCGACTTCACCTGCGGCGCGTACGTGGTGGCGGGAAGTGTGTCTGTGCTGAACGTCCAGCGGCTCCTCTGCACCACGCCTGCTTGGAAGCACCCGGCCTGCGTTGCGCTGATGCGCATTGGCAGGAACAACTCGGGCGTGGCCAGTACGTTTGAGGTGTTCTTCGAGAACGTCGTCACCTCGATCGCGGCCACGTCCGCGCCTGCCACAGGCAACACCACGCTGACCGTGACTGGAGCAGGCTTCGGCGCAGCGGGTGAGTCCACCTCGCCGATTTACAAGTGCAACTTCACCTCCGGCAGCATGTCTGCTGTGTCGACGGGCGCTGTTGCCTCCCACGACAAGCTCCTCTTTGTGCTTCCAGCCTGGGGCAGCAGCTTCCCGTCGGCAGTCACCAACCTCACCTTTTCATCCGCCAAGCTCGCCGTGCCGAGCGTTGAGCAGCTCCGCTTCTCTTTCTACCAGGTCGTGCACTCCGTCAACGTGTCTGGAGCTCCGACCTTCGGCGGCACGCTGCTCACCGTTGCTGGCAGCGGCTTCGACCTCTCTGCGCCTTACGTCGCGAGCTTCGTGTCTACACGTGGCGTCACTGTGCAGGCAGACCTCGAAGTGCGATCACTCGTCCGTATGACGCTGATATTGCCGCAGTGGCCGTATCCCGCTGACCGCGTGACACTTGTTGTCCTGCAGCGCCAACCGAACGGCGCTCTGGCCACAGTGAACGCGCCCGCCCCCGTGTACTTTGATCTCACAGAGCTGCTCCTGAGTGTGCAGCAGTCGACGGGGCCCGCTCGGGGTGGCACGCTGGTGACCGCAAACGCTACCGGTCTCAACCCAAGATTTGCCTACAACTGTTCTTTCCAGGTGCCCGGCGCGGGTGCAGTGTCTGTCCAGGCCATCTCCCCGGACCCAAAGACGCTCTCCTGCTTGACGCCGGCGCTCGGCTCTCGCTTCCCGGCTCAACGCACCACGGTGGTGTTTATGCGAGATGGGCTCTCGCTCCCCACTGTGTCCGACGTGACCTTTTTCTTCGATTTCTTCGAGGTGATCGATGGCCTGCAGGCCGCAACGCCCGTATCCAGTAGCGCTCTTGGCGGAACCCCGCTGTTGGTGGCAGGCTACGGGCTGTCATCGTCTTTACAGCTAGAATGCACGTTTTCGAGCTCCAACGGCGAGTTGCTGCTATCGCCCGCAGTCGTTCTTTCGCCGACCCTCTGCTCCTGCGTTCTGCCCCCTTGGGGGACACTGTATCCGGCCAGCACCGTGACTGTGACCATGTCAAAGTTGCTTGTCAATGGCACTGATGGGGCCGGGGTCAGAGCCACACTTCCATCCCAGTCCCCGATGCAATGGCGGTTCGAGGCTGTCGTTAAAGCCGTGAGCAGAGCACATCTCCTTCCGGATGGGGGATACACCCTCCGTTTCACCGGTGCTGGATTCGACCCAGCGCGGAAAGATCTCTACTCTTGCGCGTTCACGCAGCCATCCGTCTCTAATGTCACTCTGGGATTCAACTTATCGTCGCAAGTCACCGACATCAGCGTCTCCCACGCTGAGTGCCTCTCCCCCGTTCTGCGCCCCAGCCCAACCTTCCCGTTTGAGATGTGGGTGGCGCTGTTGAACCGAAACGAGTCCGCGCCAGCCACGCTGTTCCCAGTGCGCGTTGTCCCACCTCCGGTAGTGTTGTCTGTCTCGCCGTCGGCTGGCCCCGAGCACACGGCAGCTGTGGTCACCATCGTCGGCGAGCATTTTGCAAACGTCACTGCCGCGCCGGTGTCTGTCTCCTTCGGCGGAGTCGGGGCCTGCAGAAACGTGGTCCTGATGTCCGACAACGCCATTCGCTGCGAGGTCCCCGCTGGCACTGGGCAGAGGCTCCAGGTGATTGTGAGCACGGCGAGCGACGTGCACTCAGCACCGAGCGAAGCAGACGGCACGTGGACGTTCCTCAAGCGCCCCCCGCAGGTGACTGGCGCCTTCCTGCTCGGCCGCACGCTGGACGTCGTCTGGAACAACCCGGCGCGCGCTGGCTCAACGGTCCGTTCCAGCAACTGCAGCGTTTTCGAAGACGCAACGGTCAGGCTGTTCGGCACAGACCCGCTCTGCATCTGGTCCGATTCGGGGCTTGTGCTCTCTGTGCACGTCGGTGTCAGTCCGCTCGTGCTTCCCGAGGCTGTGCTGCAGCTCAAGAACGGGACAGTGTTCCTGCGGGACCTGGAGTCGTATCCCGCGCACGGGTCGGTCGTTCTAGACGTGTCGCCGGACGCTGACGCCCCTGGCGCGACCATCATTGCGCCAAAGGAGGTCTCGTCCTGCGAGCCGATCAAGCTCCAGGCCGTCTCGGGTGTCGGTGGCGGCGGCCGCCCTCTGAAGTTCACGTGGGAGCTCGATGGACGACCTCTGATGGTGCGGCAGGGGCCGACTGCCGAGTACAGCAAAGACGAGCTTGGGTTGGGTCTCCACTCCTGGAGGCTCCTAATCGAGAACTTCCTCGGGGCGATCACTGTTCTGCACGTGAGCGTCAGCAAGCAAGGTGCCGGTCTGCTCCCCACTGTGACAATTTATGCCCCTGCGGAGCTGGAGGTGACAAAGCTCTCGTCCCTGACTATCACCGGGGGGGCGCAGGTTGCCGCGTGCCAGCCCGTCTCCGAGGCCCACATGACTTATCTCTGGAGGATGACGGAAGAGTCCTCCGGCGTGGTGGTCCACGACGCGCAGCGACTTGGCATGAGTCACTACGCCCTCCCTGTGTCGCTGCTGTCCCTGGGCTCTTCCTACGAGCTCTCTCTGGAGGTAAACATCGTCAGTGTCTTCAACAGCATCTCTGGCCGGAGCTCCGTGCTGGTGCGGATGGTCGGCGTGGCGCCCGTTCCATGCATCTACGGCGGCGGCAGAACGGTCTCCTCCGACGTGAATCTGCTGCTGGACGCCTCCTGCTCGTCTGACCCCGAGTCCCTTCCAGGGGAGATGCTGTACAAGTGGGACTGCGCGGTCCCCCTGGGGTCCCCAGGGTCCTGCTCAGTCTTGGGGGCGTCGTGGCCTGTCACCACCATCACCCCTGGGCTCTTTGTCCCCGCGCTCGCCCTGCGCCACGCGCAAGGCGTGTACCAGTTCTCCCTGCAGGCGTCCAAGCCCGACGCAGACATCGCCCCGGCCGCCACCGTGACGATTGTGGTCGTGCCCCCCGCGGCGCTGCTGGATGTTCTCATCGTAACTCCCCTGCCAACCAAAGTGAACTCGGACGGCTTCGTCGTGCTACAGGGCCTGGCGCCGGCAGACTCTGTGTGCTCGTGGTCAGGTTCCTCGGCCGGCTCCAGCTTCAACTTCACAGACCGCTCGCTCATCAACACCGAGGTCAACCACTGCGACCTTGTGCTTGCGCCAGGCTTCCTCGACGCCGCGGTCGGCCAGCGCTTCACGCTCGTTCTGACAGCCACGGACACCGTGTCGGGAGTGCAAGGGGCGGTGTCGGTGTCAGCGCTAGTCAACATCCCGCCGAGGGGAGGGACCTGCGCTGTGGCGCCAACCAAGGGCACCGAGGCTGAAACAGAGTTCCAGCTCTCGTGCAAAGACTGGCAAGATGAGGACCTGCCCCTGTCGTTCGGCGTCGGCGTCTGCGAGGCTAGCGCTCCGGACTGCGGCACCCGTGGCGGCAACACCCAGGTTTTCGGGCGCCAAGAAAAGTGGCGCAACTCGCGATCGATGTGGCTGCCGCACCTCCAAGGGGGGACTGCGGTTGTCGCCACGATCTCGGACAATCTCGGCTCCACCACTGCGTTCAGGGTGGCTGTGGACGTGTTCCCGATCACTGACGTCCTCGCCAAGATGGAGAGCCTTGCAACGCAGTCTGAAGCGCTGCTCGCCGCGGGCGACACCGACACTGGCGTGAACCTCATCCAAACCGTGAACACTATGCTCAGTGCGTTGTCCCGGGCGCCTGGCCGGAGGCTGTTGGCCGTGACGTCAACGGTTGTTGCGTCTCCTATGAGCCAGCTCGTGTCATCGCTAGTCAAATACATGACCCCGCAGCTCGGCGCGTACGACGGACCGGCACTGGATCACTTGCTCAGTGTCATCACGGCCGCCCTCTCTCAAGATCTCGACGAGGACGTTCGCGTCTCGATCGCGCAGTTTGTCTGCGATATCGTGGCTGAGCTAACTCGCCGCGTGCTCGATGTGTGTGAAAACCGTTCTCACCCCTTTGTCCCTCGCGCTTGCTCGCTCTCCCTCTCATCGCCTGCTCCCCTATCCCCTACAGGCGTCCCTCGTAACAGTTCCTCTCCCTCTCCTCTCTCCCTCTCCTCCTCTCTCCCTCTCCCTCCATCTCTCCCTCTCTCCCTCTCTCTCCCCCCCCCCACCATTGGATCTTTGACGAGCGATTTCTTTATTTGGTGGGAGAGAGCGTGAATGTAGAGGCACAACCCGAGAAACAAAATCACACGTGTGGCAGGCTGGCCAGGGTGGTCCTCCTTTTGGGAGAATTTCAACGTCGACGCTGCAGCTCATCGTCGAATCTTTCAGCATGGAGCTTGAGTTCGCCCAAGCGGCCGTCGATTTCTGGGATCGTTCTCTCCTGGTACGATCAAATGGCCCTGTTGGCAGCTTCACACGTGTTGTGAACATCATGGCTTCCTCGTGCTCGCCTGTGTACGGGGTTACGCGCACACAGGGAGAGACAGGGAGAGACAGAGACACAGAGCACAGACACGCACCCACAAGGGCACTCTGAGTTCAATGGCCCTGTTGGCAGCCTCACACGTATCGTGAACATCCTCATGGCTTCCTCGTGCTCACCTGTACGCCTGGTTACACACAAGTTGTTTTGGGCGCCCAACTCACCCAGTTTCGCCGCACTCACGGTGGTAGCTAGATTGATGAGTCACTCAGGCCTTTCACGCACACGATCTTGTGATTTTCCTACTCCGCTAGAGGGTGTACAGTTTTGTAATCAATTGAGATTACCTTCCTTAAAAAGTTTTCATCAATGACTGCAACGTACTTTTGTTCTTTTGAAACTGTAGAGGCGAGTTGATCTGGCGCCCCCCCTTAGCTGTGCTCACACGCGCCCACAGTCGCGGGTCACCCGAGTGGAATCCTGCTTGAAAAACACCAGCGTGCTCATGCTTTGGGACGTCATCGACAATGAGAAGCCCCGCGACCTGAACACGCTGCAGTTCCAGATGTTCACACAACAGCTCGGCGGCCCACTCAAGGCAGACATTACGCTTCCTGGTGCCTCACTGTTGATGTCGACAACAAACTCGACCAGTGTTGTTGCCGCCGTGTTCTTCAGTGATGTTTGGAAAGGCACGCTCAGGCATCGGTCTTCGTACTTCTACGATATTCACGTCGACCACGCGTTTGCACTCTCGATCGCTCCGACCGTGAGCAAGGCGGATGTCGCATTCAGGTGTCTGAGATGGAACGCCTCGGAGGCTGACTGGGACCGGATACCGTCTACAGTGAACTCCTCCCGTGTGTCCTGCCTCTCTGAGAGTTCGGGACGTATCGTCCTCGAGGAGATTCGCTTGTGTGATTCCAACTGCTCTGGTCACGGCGAGTGCGCAGGTGAAGACTGTCGTTGTTTCAAAGGCTGGGCTGGGTATGAGTGCGGGATCCAGTGTGACAACTGCAACGGTCACGGGAGTTGCGATGCACGGCAAGGACGCTGCCGGTGCGACGCAGGTTACGGCGGCAAGTATTGCGACGTGTCGCCGCAGGTGTTCGCCATCGCGCCAGACCACGTGCTCCCTGGCGGGTTTGCTGTTGTTACCGTGCACGGTAGTGGGTTTGGTGACAACGTTACGTCAGTTGCCACCGCTGCCATTGGCCACACGCTGTGTCTGTCGTCTACCTGGGTCTCCTCGACAAGTATTGCCTGCACGGTTGCGCCTGGGTTCGGAGGGCCCCTCCCTGTGAGTGTCATGGCGTCGGGCCTCCAGAACGTCAACTCCACCACGTTTAGTTACGACGCGCCCGTGGTGATGGGAGTGCATCCCCCGTTTGGCCCGAGCCTTGGTGGCAGCGTCATCACCGTGTTCGGTGCCAACTTTGGCCGAGATGTCGCCGTGCGTGTGGGCGCCAGTGTGGCTCAAACTGCCGGCTTCGTCTCCTCTACCTCCGTGCTGGGACTGGTGGCTCCCGGGGTCGGAGCCAATCACTCAGTGACCGTAGAAATGAGCAGTCTGCCCTCGGCACCCAACCGCTTCTTCTCCTACGAGAACCCGCGCTTGACAGCAGTCGAGCCTCGCTCGTCCTGGAACTTCAAGTCGCCCACGATTGTCGTGAGAGGAGAAAACCTTGGGTCCTCCGACGCAAGCATTCGCGACGAGCTGCGAGTGGCAGTCGGCGGCCAGTGGTGCAACCTAACCAAGGTGTCGCTGGACACTGTAGTGTGCGGGCTCAGCGAGGACGGGGGTCGTGCGGACGTTGTCGCAGTCGTCGGGGGTCAGAACAGCACGCAGCCGTTTTTCTTCGACTTCCTTGGGCGAATTCACTCCATCACCGTGCTCGAGCCCCTGCCGACAACGGTACATATGGACGGCGGGGTGCAGTCAGGGGTGTTGGACTGGCAGCCTGAGCTCGAGTTGCGCGATGTCTTCCAGAACCTAGTCGTGCAGGGTCCCGAATCCACGGGTGTGTACTGTCAGGTAGACTTCAAGCCGTCGCCTGTCATTGCCGGGGGCGAAAGGATTGTGCTTGCAGAGGAGGCACGCTGCAAGTTCACAGACTTGACCCTGATTGGTCTGCGCGGCGCCACCTACGCTCTAGTGTTCTCGGTGTTTACGAAGCGCGCAACGCTCCCCCCCACCAGCTCCATCCTCATCAAGATTCCGGATTGCCCTCGATCGGAGTTCCAAGACGCGAAGGGTGGGTGCAAGTGCGGCGTGGGCTTCACGGACCGCCTGGGCGTGTGCCTCCCGTGCCCCTCAGGGACGTACAAAGACTGGATCGGCCTCGGCGAGTGCGTGCCATGCCCCAGCGCTGAGATGACCACAGTCCTCGGCGCGTCGTCGGTGACTCAGTGCGACTGTCCGCCCGGTACATGGCGTTCGGTTCAGCCGCTGAATGTCACGGGGGAGGGCGTGGTGACCCTGGCCGTTCCTGTCGGGGACGGTGTGATCACCTGGCGCAAGGGTGATACGCCGATATGCACGCAGTGTCTGCTGTACGATTCCTGCCCTGGTACTGCGGGCGAGAGAGCGCTGCGGGAGAAGGACAAGGACCTTGTTGTGCCGCCTGGGCACTCGCCGTGCTACCCTGGGCACATGGGTGTTCTGTGCTCACAGTAAGTCGTTTGCTGCCAGCTTTCGGGGGGAAGTCCAGCAGTTTGGGAGAGAGGGAGAGGAGGAGGAGGAGAGGAAGAAGGAGG
>QUTJ01031827.1:0-24464 GCA_003573635.1 Goniomonas avonlea | reverse complement strand
GGTGCGCGGGGGGGCGGGGGTACGAAGGCAGTCGAGGTGCGAGCGACACCAGCGGACGCACCGCAGTCTCCCTCTGCTCCATTCGGTCCTGTGTCGCTGCGAGCGCCTGCTGCAGCTGCTGACAGTCAGCCTCACGCTCGCGCAGGCACTTTTGTAACTTTGCAGACACAGTCTGCTCTTCCTTAAGCTCCCACTGTGTCCTGTCGAGTTGGTTCATGAGCGTGGACTGAGACTTGAGCTTGGCCGAGGTGTTTGACTGCGCATCCTTGAGAGCCGCGACCTGGGAGGGGGAATGAGGAGTGAGGAGTGCGGGGTGGGTTGTAAGGAGTGAGGAGGCGAGGAGGCGAGAGGAGACGAGGACGGAGGCAAGGGCGAGTCACCTGGCTCGCAAGTGTGAGAGTTCGCTGTGAGAGCGTCTGCGCCGCTGTAACTCCGTTGCGAACTGAGAGCAGCACCCGAGACGGTTCCTCGCCATCAATGTCCTGCCCATCAAAGTGCTCCAACGCATCAATTGCCCCCTGCGCGTGAGCGGAGGTCATCCCTCCCCCCCCACACACACAGCCAGTCATGGCACACCAGGACATATCTACAGCGTGAAGGCAGAATATCACGGCAAGAAGTGGGAGCCTTCAGCTCCCTGCGAGGAGAGCATCGAGTAGTCACCTACTGCTGCATGCGAGACCATGTCGCCTGGTGTTCAAGGCACTCGCTCTTGACACACCTTGTAGCCTGTCATTGCCATGGCGCGGGCCTCGACCTCGCCCGGCGCGTCAGGCTGGCCCAGGGGGTTGAGGCAGTCCCTGGCCATCACCAGGCCTCGCTTGTACCCCGCGCACAGCAGCTTGAGCATGTCACGCTCCCGCTGCGCCCCAGCACTGTCCATGAGCACGCGCACCTGCGGACATTCAGCCCTAAGCGTATGCAGGTGCACGCACACACGCAGGCAACGCAGAGGTGCTCCAAGAAGCTGCACGGTTGTTTCTGTGATCACCCCCACCAGAATGTGGGCCAGTTGTGAAACACAGAGGATATCACAGATTGCGTTCCAGCATCTTTTCGACACAGGAGCACGCGCACGAAACATGCACACACGGCACTGTGCCATCTAGTGACCTTGAGCACGACCTGCCGTCCGACCTGCCAACCTGTTGTCGAGAGCATGTAGCTAGTCGGTGAGACTGGCTTGTTTGGGTTAGAGTATTCATGTTGGTTTGTTGTGAAACTAATCGGATCCAACTGCAATGTGTGAGAGGAAAGTAAAAGTTATGGGCACGACCCTGTAGCCCCAACCACACAACACCTGGTTTGACAGGAGGTTGACGCGCTGCGCGAGCGCCACGGCGTCGGTGAGGCCGCTGCGTACTGCCACGAGAACGCCACAAGGATCTTCGCCGTCCAGGTCGCTGCCTTCGAAATCATCCAAGGCATCCACCGCGGCCTGCCCGACCACGTCAGAGAGAAAGAGTGAGAGCGATAGGGAATTAAAACCACCCAGGAACCGCTGGAGGGAGAGAGAAAGAGTGAAACTGGGTGGCAACTGGGGGGAATTCGAGGGCAGGTAGAGGGCAGGTAGAAGTCCTCCACTTTAGATCGATGTGGGGCACGAGCCCCCCACACAACGGTGTCGAACTGTCGATGTGAGCTGTAGCATCGCTGTTGCACACCTTGTACCCTGTCATGGCCATGGCGCGGCCCTCCACCTCGCCAGACGCCTCGGGCTGGCCAAGTGACCGGAGGCAATCTTTGGCCATCTCAAGCCCACGCTTGTACCCGCCACACAGCAGCTTGAGCATGTCCCGCTCCCTCTGCAGGCCTTGCTGCTCCTGCGTGAACATCAACTCCCTGATAGCGTGTAGGCGGGTGCACGCGTTAGTTTTGTACGGGGCACTGTTGTTTGTAAATGGATGGTGCATGCCCGTGCACGCGGTTGTCTTGTCTGTGTGCGTGCGGTACTGTAGGTGCCAGTGCACCTGGTATGCTGTGGCTGCACGCAATAGGGCTGCATGAGATAAGCTGCTCATGCGCCAGGGCTCACACACATGTCGTGGCTTCTCTGTGCTGCGTCGACACAATCATGCAACCACAGACAACACTACCGCATGCCACCTACAACACTACCACGCAGGACGACACAGAGAACGAACAAACACACAAAACGAACACACACCCGAGCGGCATTCACCGCAGCAATATTTGCCCCTTCAGCGTCGGCCACCGCCGCCCGTGCTGTCAAGAGTTCCTGCAGGTGCGAGTGGGTGGATGGGCTTTCTCAGGCATTTGACAAGATGTGGCTGAGCAAGCGAAGGGTGAGTGAGCTTAACCTGAAGAGACTTGGGCAGCAGTGAGTGTGTGCTGGGTTGCTATCTCAGTTGCTACATGAGTTTGTCTCGCCAAGATAGAGTGATGCTACTCATATGGTTTCGTATGGATTGCTACTAACGAGACGTCAGCAGTCACACATTTGGGAAAGTTGGCAATTGGCGTCGTTTCTCATCGCTGCTTTTCGTGGTGCACTTCACGTCACCAATAATCCCTTTGACCTTTATTCGCTCTTCACTCTGCTCGGATTCTCAGGCTTCGCCACCGAACCGGACAAGTGTCCAGGATTCGACGTTCAGACCCTGCTTCGATGTCAGACCCTGCTTCGATGCGCAATCTCCGGGCCTGGATACTGCCCAGACCACGCACCCTCCCCTCCCCGAGGCCGTCGAGGACTGCTCTCACTGACGCACCCAGGATCAGGACAGAAGCCGGCCACTGAGGGCAGCACACTCGCCGCATGGGCATCATTGTGTTGTCTGACAGCTTGCCCGACATGAGCCGGCTGCCCCGCTTACGCGTTTCACGCCATCCAATAGCCTCCCGGCGTCATCAACTGCGTCCCAACAACCCGCAGCGGGTGTCGTCTCAGGACACGTGTTTACCACCCACGTGATTGGTCCGTTGGTTATGATGCTGATTCGCGCAACCGTGACCGAATGGAGACGTTTTTTGCTTCATACAGCCCTTACACAAGATGGGAACACCCAGTCGTGAATGAGGACGGCACAACGCTGTCACGACCGTGGAGCATGCGAAAGGAGGTACTCGCATGCTTGGAAGCCGTGAGGCTATGCCACATTCAAGGACCGTGCCACGATGATACACATCAACACTGCAACGTGCATCGCAGCTGGAATCGTGCTACCTCGCCACGGAATTCACCAGCCGGAGGTGTTGTGCAGTTCGGCAAGATCTGCTGCCCGCTAGGAGTGTTGGCGTTCGCATCACCTGTGCCTACCAACCCCTCATCAACACCTGGCTCCGCCGGCGCGGCGCGCCTAGACAGAGCATCACCAAACACATTTGGGTTGTTGGATAAGGGTGAATGTTGCTGTTGCAGTGGTCGTGGCCACACGAGGCAGTGCTGTCGCAAACACACAGCCTACAACAAGCTCAGGGCTCAAGCTGAGGCGGCACGCAAACAGGCTCAGACACCACTGCTCCAGACCCACCCTTCAGCGCAGCACGAGTTCCAGTGTGTCGGCACAGGTACCGGCAAATGGGAGGTTCCTCTCCCATACCACCCCCCTCACACCAATGCACTATGTTGACAAGGTCAGGGACAACAGCACAATCAAGTGGCTACTTGAATTCAATTACAAGTGATCACATCAAAATGAAGCATGCAATCCCGCAACCGTGCAGTACTGCAACATTGAGGATGCCCTCATCATCTCGTTGTACTTGGAGAAGTACAAAAATAGATGAGCCCGATGTGCCACGTCATTGGTCGGTCCGTGACACGGTTTCAGTCATCAATCCAGCCAGGCACCACACCACACATGCATGGCACCACACCTGCGTGGTTTTCAGCACAACAGACTGTTCAGTGCTGCTGTTTGTTGGACGTCACACGCATGTGTCAGGAGGGCTGGGGCGACACACCAGCATCTGAGGGCCCCACGGCACCCAAGGTGAGCCTCGAGGTCATGATGAACGACTACTACAGCACGACCAACACCGGCCCTGACGACGACTCGCACCACCTCGCCGCCCTGCTGGAGCAATTGGGAGTCAGCTGGCAGGACGAGGCAGAAGACCCTGGCAGATCATGGATTGTCGTTTAAAGGGGCCATCATCAACCCTGAGACAGATCGTGTGTCCATACCAGGCTTGAAGATAGACAGCACCATCGCTCGTGCTCAGGACTTGTTGTGTGCAGCGGCCGAGCACAACAGCATCGTCAAGGCTTGGGGTGTGGCCAAGTTCGCGGGCCGCACTAACTACGCCGCCGTGTACTCAAGAGGAGGGAAGGCACACATGTACAGTTATATCTGTATGCTCTACCCAAACCTGAAGTACGACCTCAACAGTGGCCGGATCGATCTGGGGCGACCTGTTCTCCACCATTCTGTCTAACTGTTTCGTCAAACACAAGCATCACATTGTGAGTGTGATCCCATACAGCAAAAGACAGTGGCCGGAGGATGACATTGTACAACTCACTGAGCTCGCGCTTGCTGATCTTCAATGGTGGATCAACGATGCTGTCGCACAATGGTTGTGTGAGATGTGTACATCTTGAAGGGCCGTACAAGGGGATTTGGGGCCGATGGCACGCCCCGCCCCCCCACCCACCTGCAAACTCACTAAACCCACTCATTGGCCAGTCGAAGTGTGGTATCACCGCTGACTCGCCTGCAGGTTCACAGTGCAACAACTTCTGCTCCCAGCCATTGCTCAGTGTCACAGATATGGATCTCTGCCTGCCTTCACTCTCTCAGGCCGCCTCGGAAGGTGGCGCTAGCTTTTGGCCGACACTCCCCGCAGACACTGTGAGGGTGGCGTGCCCTACCGAGATCCTGTCGTCCATCTTGCCGGCCGTCACAGATGACCGCTATCAAGTGTGCAGGATCTGCTACCACTCGGCATGCAGAGTTTGCATATGCAACAGTACTATAGCGGAGGTGGACAATGTCATGGAGATAACCACAGACACAGGCCTAAACCCTGGGGAGGTTGAGGTTGGTCAGATTTATCTGAACCACCTGACCGGCCTGCTCACGCGTCTGGGTGTCAACTTCCAACTGGAGGCCAACAAGAAGATGCAAGGAGTAGGTTTATCGTTCAAGGGTGTGGTGATTGATCCCGTGAACGACACGGCATCGATACCTGTGTTAAAGATGGGTGGAGCGCTGCAACAAGCAGCAGAGCTGGTCGCGGAGGCGCACGCAAACGGCGGGCAGGTACATGCATGCCGTTGCGCCAAGGTCCCGGGCCACCTGAATTACATGGCGGAAAAAACGCGAGAGGGCCGGGCGCACATCTACAATTTCATCTGCAACAAGGACAAGGTTTCAAGACTGACTTGTATAATCAGTTTGTACAAAAACCTCTCTCTAAGATGATGGGTAACCCTAACACATGTCCTGGTTTTCCTGGTGAATGACATGCTATAGGGTACAACTGGCTCGGTCCTGGTACTCAGGTCAAGGCTAGATGGGAGAGAGGAGACACTCCAATTAAAGCAAGTGACGTGTGTGCGAGAATGCATGATATAGATTGCCTACAGCTCAGCAAAAGTAAACAGACCAAAGATTTGTCAACTGTCTGGAGAAGAATCCTCACACTGTGACAGCCTATGCTAGTAAAACAAATCTTCGCAGGTAAAATTTGAACGAGACCGACTGGAAGGGCCAGAGAGGCAACCCATTTGACGCATTCAAGAGTGACAGACGGATTATGGGGGGTGCCTCGGCGGTCCAAATCATACCAGTCGCAAAGTTGTGGGACAAGTGGTCCACAGTCCAGCTGCTACCGGAAGCGGAGGAGGCTTGCAGGTGGTGGAACCGTCACTGGTGGATCCGTCACGGATCCACCACGCCGTTTTGCTATGGACTTCAACGGGACTGAAGAGGAGCATTTCTTCATTAGTAATGTGTCCGAGGTTGGACACAGTCCGGGTTACCAGTGTTGACGTCAGATGCCTCAGGTGACGGGCTAGGCGGTTGGTTTGACTCTGAAAGTGAGACAGTTCATTTCACACCTGAGCTCAAGGACAAGCTCGCGGACACCGGTATGTGGGAGTTGCTGGGTGTATTGGTGCTGTTTCCGACGGTGGGACCCTCGCTGGTTCCGCGGCCAGGCCGGGACGGCCGTGTGCTCATGCGGATTGACAACACGCAAGCGGTCGCTGCTATCAACAAGGGCTATAGTCCGAGGGTCGAGATCGATCACATTGCCAAGGAGTTCGCATGCACTTACGCGGTGAAAGAAGCTGTGTCGCAGCCAGCACCAGAAAGTGTTCTGGCCAAGGCCGAGAGCGAACGCTTCTGCCGTATGCCGAATGTTGTGTGTGACTTCCAACTCCCATCGAATCGTCTCATCAAAGACCGTAGTCTGTTGTCTTCGGTTTCACGGGCTTGTCCGTGTGTGATGGCGGGTCTGCCAGCTGATCCTGCCCGGAATATGGGTTGTGATTTCAGGAGCCGTTGCAAGGGAAAAACTGGTTCATCAACCCCGATTTCGCCAAGCTCGCAAAGCAAGTGGAGCACTTGGGACGCCAGGATGCTGAGGATTACAGTGCCACTCTCATCTGGCTGTGTTTCTGCACGGAAGCTGAGATCAGACTATGTGGAACTCTCTCGTCTTTGGGTCTCTGATTGATTTGGATGTACCCTCACTTCGCCAACAGCTGTTGTGGGCCTGAGCCGCGGTGCAAGACATGGCGTCGGGTTGTGGTTGTGACCGTGGACCACGAGGCCGGGTCGCAGATTACACTTGGCAAGCACCAACCAGAGAGGTCGGTCCGGATTCAGACAAATCAAGTGCAATCAGTGTTACCAAGGCCAGTGGTGGAGGTGATGCCGGTGGATCTGCAGGCGGTCGCGAACAGGGAGAGGCCACCGAGGTTCCACTACTCCGTGATCAAGGCCAAGGAGTCCCGAGTACACTGTCGCGCCAACACAGGAGGCACACGACATTGAAGCAGGCGTGGTTAGCAAGTGCCAGACGCGCGACTGCCGGTACAAAAGTGAGCCAGGTGTTACCGGTGTTACCTGCGGTGTGTCGCAGTGCTGGTGGTGTGCCGGCATGCTCCAGGTCACAGTGTTATGCATGCACAAATGAGTGAAATGTAGACAGGACGACGTCTGAGTGGGGCTCACAGTGATGCCGGGCGAGGAGGATATCTTTGAGGCATTTGTTGCCAAGTTGGCAAGCGAGGGCGGCTCAAAGTCTGAGACGAGTGTGCGCACAGAGTCTGCGGAAAACCTTTTCCGCCGGGTACACCAGTTCGGGCTTGGGCATACACGCTTGGCGTTTACGCGTGCCCGACCAAGCCGGTTCTGCTTCTCTGCCACTATATCTACTCACAGATGGACTTCGTGACCAAGGACACAATACCCAATGATATTTCCGCGGTCAGTTTCTGTTGTACGGTGTGGCTTCGTTTCTTCGAGGGGGAGAAGCCTTGTGAGTCAAGCGAAGTGCGAGCCGAACTGAAGAATGCCGACTATTACGGCATCAAAAATGACAGCTCAAAGATCGTGATCGAGTGTAGCCGGCTGGAGCTTTATGCCACACTATCTGAATGGTTCAGATGCTTGGAACCACTGCTTCGTGTTCGTGCTGTTGATAAATGCTTACACTATGTTGCGGCGGAACGCAGCGTCACTTGAGCTCTGGCTCGGACTCGGCTGAGGGGACGACAGCAACGTGACCATCGAAGAAATAGCAGGTCAGGAGGTCATCCAGGTAACGGCCAGCAACGAGAAGAACCAGAAGGCGAGAGTACAGACTTTCCAATACATCACAAATCATAACGGGTTACCTTTTTACTTGTGGGCTTTGTCGGTGCTTCAACATTAAACTGCTGGTGGTCCACTCATTTGCACTCCGCAGAAAGGCAAGTTCGGCAGCACTGAGAGGAGCCACTGCGTCGACCACTTCTTCAACTTCCTACGGGCAAGGATGTGTGCCAGCGGCTAGGGCTGCTGACAGGATTCGCGAAGCCGCCAGAGCCACCCTCAGGCTTCTCATACGAGTGGCTCCAGCAGGAGGCCCGCGAGTGGATGGCAGTCGCCCACGAGGGCAAGACGGTGCCGGGCAATGGCGCAGCTGCGCAGGAGGAGAAGACCAAGCCGACCGTGCCAGCCGCGGCGGCGAGGCCGGCGAGCCGGTCGCCCGCGCCAGCCAAGGTGAAGGCTTTGCCGAAGCACACCCAGCACTTGACGTGTTGTTTCAAGGCGCCTACCCCGGCGCCGGCGGCGCTCACAGAGGCAGCCACCGCCGAGGACGACGGCTCTCCGCAGAGCTCTTTCTGGGGTGCCCGTGGGGTTCTCCCAGAGGTTGACTAGGTTCGCAATGACCGCCAGTAAGTCGCACTCAGGCGTGCCTGGGCGCGAGGCGCCTCGACCGCGTTAGGGTGACACCGGTCATGCGGTGGTACGACATGGATGTGTGGGTCTTTGTCTCAGGTCGCAGAGGCGAGTGGCACGGGTATCCGGGCGGACCGGTACCGACGTGCACGACGGATCGGGCTGGACTGACGGCGTGAGACGCGTCAGCTGGTGGCGGCGACACCAGCGTGCCCTGACGTCACCGATGCACAGACCATAGTTTCGAGTGTAAGCAATGCCTCTCTCGGCATGCATCAGCGTGCAGTCATTCGTGTGTGGACAATGAGTGAACTATGCCTACTGTCACCACTTTCGGAGTAAATATATTCAGTCTGCTAACCGTCGAGTGCTCAGCCCTGGCTGTTTCCGTTGATCTGTCCTGTGCTTGCACCTGCATTATAGCTATCTGTGTCGTTATGGTTTGGGGGACCACTTCCCAGTGCTCGCGATGAGGTGATGAAGACCACTAAACTTCGCGGCTTCTGGTCCGATGACTCTAAAATCCCAGTGTCACAGCAGATCATGTCGCAGCTTACGTGACAGCCTTCCAGTTCTCTGATGACTGAACGGAGCAGAAGTTTGTGTTGTATTAGTAGCCTTGTCTGTACCCATGTTGCACAGCAAGTGGTTGCCTGTTCCTCTCGTGCAGGATGTTGGTGGTACTGAAACTTGAAACTGTGTTGTTGCAGCAGGATATGTTGCTGAGTTGCAGCAGCATGTTGCTGAGAGAAGCTGTGCTAGCTGCTCACAACAGGGTTGGCGGTGGCGCTGCTGTTGCTCTGAGTGGGACATCTGCCTCTGCTGCTGTGTCTGTTGAGGGCCTTGCTGCTTCTAGATATGTGCAATGAATGGCAGAGGTGGTGGTTGCCACTGGCAGTGTCCAGTCTCAGGTGTGTTGGTTATGCTGGTTCTGTTGTTTCTCATCCTGTGTGCCAGCACCTGGGTGGTTTGAGCCACATGTACACGAGCCAAATTAAGGGGGCATGATTTGTGGGAGCATCACAGAGCAGATCTGAAGGATTGTGCGGATGTGGTTGTCACGTCGAGCCGTCAAGTCTGCTGGGGCTCCAGTCAGGCCAGAGTTGATGCTGCTGCGGCTGTGCTGGTGCATAGCCACAGGGTTGCCCTGTTGCTGAGTCAGCTGGCGTGCAGGATAGGTCGAGATACTTGTTATAGTCTGTGTGAGTGTGGTGTGCTTGTGCCACGTTGGTGAGGCAGTTGGTGTGGCAGTTCAGCCTCCGAGCCCGAGGGGGGGGGACAGTGCCTGCCATGGATCAGGACCATGCAATCTGGGTGGTGTTTGTGGTGTTATTTCGGTAGATGTCCAGGTTTTGAAGTTTAATGTCAGTGTGGTGACAATTGTCGCCCATTGCACTCTCTCCTCGCATGCATGCATTGCTTTGTTTTCCTGCAGATCGTCTCTTTGTTGCTGTCACCTGTGCTGTACTTGCAGACACTGCTGCGGTCTGGTCTGTGTTGTCAGCTCTGCCTGCTCATACTAGCCACCAAGAATCTACAATTCCAGAAAATCACCAAGTACCCGCAGCTCTCACAGTTCTCCACTGATTTCACCGCTGAGAAGGTTCACTTGGGCGAGAGATCACAGGACTTGACATATTCAACATGTGTTAGCACGTCTCATGCCTAAAAGACACAGAGTATCTACAGCACATAAACATGCAAAACACATTGGCTCACTGTGTTTGTGGTAGATAGAGCTCGAGGCCAGGGAGAGACGAGACTATCAGGTCAGTCCCTGACAAATTTGTCCTGGTGACAAGAAAGAAGGCAAGTTTCAGGGTGAGCCCTCACCTGCTGAAGCTTTTTTGTTTGGTGTGCAATCAGATGCACCAGTGCTGAGGATCGGCATTCCCAACCCACCTGGTTTTAAGGAGGAGCAGGATCCATGGATTGTGTTGGAGTGTGTGGATCCACCCCATGCCATTTGTCTGATTCACATGGTGCCCAACAAGTCTGGCACCAAGCAATGCCATGCTGTCACGGTGAATACCGCTTTTATAAAAAAACACCCAATCAACAGTGGAACACTAGACTTATCAATGTAATATCATCAACATCGCGGCTCTCACGACGAAAGCAATGTTAGAACAATGCTGTCAACTCTGTGATTTGTTCTGGTGAATTATGCTCTTTTCAACACTCTCTGTGCCACCCCAATGCATGCCTTGTTTTTCATTTACAAAATGAGTTCATTCTCTGAGGGGATCATTATCACACCAATGGTTGGATAAGGTTGTCCCAAGCTATTGTGACCTAAGAAAATCTCAAATCTGATCTCGCCCTGTGAAGAAATCCCCTCATCCATTCAAACACTGTCTCTGCTGTGTGCCCTGGAAGGGTGTGTGCACACATACAAGAAGTAATACTTGTGTGAACATGTAACACACCAAGAACACTTGTGCAGAGTCACAGAATGTGTGCATGTCAGTGTGACACATGTGCCCCATTGTGATCGGAACGCGCTCTCTCCTTCTCCAACGGCCTGTGCAGTTGATTGCGTTTGGGAAAACCTTTCAAGATCAAAGATTTCAACCTGCATGACAATGACTGTGCCATGACAGACTGACATTGACAAAGAGGGAACATTCTCTTGGGACGAGTACATGCCTGCGATCAAATGTACGCTGGTTTGCATGATGTCGATGTCCGTCTGCCGGCCATGTGCTCATAGAATGCTGTCTGGGGGGTGGTGGGGGAAAGGGGGGCGACAGGGAAAGGGGAGTGGAGGAGGGTCACTCGGAAAAACTGCCTCCACGGAACATCCCGGAACATCCCGGAACATTGCCTGTACAGTGTGTCTGCTCCAAACGAGAACCAACCTTGGCATCTTGAGCAAGTTGCTGCCCCTGCAACTCCTTCGCCCTCAACACACCCTCCTTGCTCTCGCCCAGCGCCAGCTCACCCTCCAGCCTTGTCACCTCGCCCTGCAATTTTGCCACCTCACCCTGCAGCTGTGTGACTTGTGTCTCAAGGGATGACACATCTGCCAGGAGCTCCTCGGCACGGGTGGCCGCAGACTCTGCCTGCAACCGAAGTGACTCCTCAACCCGCTTGGCCGACACGATGAGCGCAGCGTTGTCCTCCTCCAACCTGCCCCTGCACTCCTCAGCTTCACACACCCTGGCCTCGAGTTGTGCCTCACGTGTGGCTGCTGCAGCCTGTGCCTGCAGAGGGGAATGAATTTCACCAGGATAACACAGAGAAAGGACAGACAAGACACAGAGGTCACAAGAGAGGCGACACAGGAGAAGAGAGGCAATGAACAGAGGCGAGAACCTTTGTAGGTTGATCACTGCATGGCAGTGTCAGACAGCAGCGAGGACAGGTGACAGACCTTAGCAAGGGCAGTGTGAGCTTCAGCAAGGGCAACCTTGTGGCTGTCCTCCTGTGCTGACAGTGCTCGGAGCTCGCCCGTGAGGGCCTTGACCTGCTGCATCAGGTCTCAATTGCAACACACCAGTGTATCTGTGTCTGTCTTGTCCGCCAAGGCTGACTGCTTCACTGCCAGCACATGTTTCTGTCTCGCAGTGAGATACAGTCACACAACGGGGCACAGTTGGCTATTGTTGTGTTGTCATGTCTGCTTGCCATGTGTTGCAGTGTTAGTGTGCTGCCATGTGACTGAAGAGACAATAATGTGTGTACATGTGGTCCCGCAAGAGGGAATTTAAGGGGTGAGAAGCCTGCTTGAGAAAGGACAAGATGATAAAGTGTCTGTTGTGACACATGATCCCAGTCATTACAGGGCACCTGTGCTTGCAGCCGCTCCAGAGTGAGGGCCCCATTTATTCTTGCTCAATCTCTCTAGTGCACTCCTGCAGAAACATCCTTGACCAAGTGAGACAGAAGAGACACACAGACAGCACACACAGGGCACACAAGAGACATGCAATGTGCCCATTTAGCGATGTCAAACACCCGAGCGGGGACACATCTTGAGTGAGCATGAATTACAGAGAAGTAGCAGCCCCAACGGTGCTCACCTCTGCCTCCGCGAGGCATGTGTTGGGCTTCTTGTGTTTTGCGGCCTCCCGTGTGGCAGCAGCGTCAGCAGCAGTGAGACATGTGGTCAGCTCCACTACGGCGTCACTCTGCGGCTGCTGCTTGTGCCACAGCCACCAGCACACAAGGTGAGGCCAGAGACTGGTTTGGGGTGTGGCTTTCGGGGCTCACAACACAACACGCAACCTGTGCCCTCTCGCAAATCTCTGGGCATGTCCAGCACAGAGACAGCTGCTTCATCGCACAGCCCCTTCGACACTCGTTTTTTCCTCCGGGCGCACTGCAAGAGCTGTCCGTCCATACTTGCGATCACCCTATTCGGGATGGCAGCCACTTGCAGGGGGTAGACTAGCTGTGGGATAATCGCGCTGTTGATGATRTATCGCGCCTGTGATCCCGAACACGTCGCCGCGTCTATCATCRTCACGGCCTTCGCACATGCCTCTCGTAGCTTCATGGATTGCTCCTTCCAGTCCCCGTCCAGGCTGAACCAGACCCCAAGGTACTTGAAGGCCTGGGACGGGGAGAGGACCCTGGCGTTCTGGGGGGTAGAAGAACGCCACTCCACCCGGAATTCGTGGGCCAGGTCGGCCCCCTCCGGTTGGACCAGTATGTGCTTTTGCGGTTGTATTGGTACAGTATACCCTAAGCCCGGGTCGTTCTTCCAGGTGTAGTAGGTCTTGTCAGGGTTAAAGTGTCCCTGGGTATAGCCCAGGTGGTCGTTACATACCTGGAACAGGCGACGGATATTCGTATTTGAACTTGCCGTCAGGAGAATATCATCCGCATAGACCAAGTGTCTGATCTCCATCGAGTTCTTCTGTCCCCTATTTATCACATACCCAGTATCGCCCGGGAGGTCGTCCAAAGCGTCCAGTAGTGGCTGCATATAGAAGAGCCACAAGAGGGTGAACATAGCCTCTCCTTGCCTCACTCCCCGCCCAATCGGCAGGGGGTCTGTCAGTCCAGAGCTCGCGTTGATCCGCGTGGTCACATTGTAACAGATCTCCTCCACTAGAGAGATGAAGTGTTCCGGTACCCCCTCCCTTCGCATGCCGTGAGCTATCGTCCAGAACTCTGCGGTGTCGTATGCCCGGGTGAAGTCTGCACTGATGACGTGCAGGGGGCTGTTGGTCCTCCTTGCATCCTCGATCGCCACGTTAATGATCTGTAGCGGGTTCTCACATGACTTGCCCTTCTGGAAGGCAAATTGCATTTTGTTGAACAGAGGGTGGTCGCTGTCCACAGTCTCGAAAGCTACGTCCATCAGGCGCTGTGCCAGGACATGTGTCATCATTTTCTGCACCGTTTCCACCATGCTGATCCGGCGGTGCTTAGCGTGCGGCGGGCTAAGCGAGTCATCCTTGGGTATCGGCTGTAGGATCGCCAGACGCCACTGTTCCAGGATCATTCCAGTTTCTATAACGGTGTCCACTATGCTCCACAGCTCGTCCAACACTGCCTCCGGCGCCTCCCGTATCATCAAGTACGTGATTCCAGAGGCCCCTGGGGCCGTGTTCTTTTTCTTCGAAAGGGGTCAGCTTGTTGAATATACCGTCCTTCGGCTCATATTTCCGTTCAAATGCTTCACGGAAAGATTCGGGGACATCCAGCCCCATTGTACTTGTGAGCATATGGGTACTCCAGCTCACACTCGGGGTTCCATCGCCTACTGTACGACATCACCCACTGCGTGAAGGTAGGCCTCGAACTTGTCATCCCTCGGGTCCACACAAAAGGAGTGTTTAGACCCATCAGGGTTGATAAGCCAGGTCCCAGTCTTTGGGCGGGTTTGCTTCTTCCTCCGTAGAACTGAATCGATCATTTGTTTCACGTCCCCCTGGACCTTTGGGGCCTCAAATTTCTCTGACCTACTCTGAATGTTCAGTCTAATTTTCTCCTTGCGTTGTTTAGCGTCCATCCACCTGATCCACCRGTCCAGTTCCCCCAGCTTGGTCCGTACGTCCTGTATTTGGTCCACCCAGGACCCGTGTCCGTGTCCACAGGGCGTGGGATTCCATATCTCCTGTCCAGTTTCCTTGCCCTCGCCCGTATCCACCTGTCCGGAATCTCCCCCGGTCGGGTCTCCCCTTCCTCCCATGCCTGTACCGCCTTCTGCAGTTTTGCGTGTGGTTGCTGGTGGCGATGCGCAGATACGAGAAGATGGCCCAAAAGAAAGCCAACATTGCATYGATGTGGCAGCTTAAACCCGAAATCGGCATCGCAAACCGCATAGGCGACACCGTGCGCGGGATCGCACGGCCGTCACCAGCAGCACCAGCCAACACAGTATCGAGTGAGGACAAAAAGGTCGCCACAAAGTCGCGACTGGCGTTGGTCAAGTCCATCATGACGTCGTTGTCCGCCATGTCTGACGAGCACCCGTTGGCAACTAGGTCAGCCTTGCTCTCCCAGGTGCTTTCCCCGTAAGGATACCCATCCCACTTGACAAGAAATTCCAGGGCCTGCAGGTGAACACGGCGTGCAAGAAGACCCCACAGGCCCTCCGCGTGCTCTCCATCGTCACTGTCCGGGTCGCTGACACCGGCGGCTTCCCCATCATCGTTGCCTCCGATATCAGGGATGCTGAAAGGGTCGACGTCAGAGCCATCCGCATCGGCGCCACCAATTGTATCCGCAGGGTACTTATCCGTGTTGTTGTCGATGTATTGCTCGAGGTCCGTGTACTGCTTGAGAGTCAGACCRTAAGCACTTCCATAGTGCCGAGCGACAGCGTCTTAGGCACAGGTGTATCTCGAGCTGTGTGCCAAGCTGTGGCCACATGAGAGTGGCCACATTCTTACTGTGCAGTCTTACTCAGTTCAATCAGGTGGTTGCGTCACTCGAGCTTTGTGGCAAAAGTCAGTTGACTTCACTGTGTGGATTGACCTCACTGTGTGGGATTGACTTGATCAAGGAGGCAACCAGGTGCTGGTTCACTCCCCCAATGAGTGAAACAAGGTCCTAGGAGTTATTTGTGGTCCTTGATGGTGTTGCTGGGGTCCAGCAAGCGCCTACTGAAGGAGGTCGCGAGGATCCGAGACTCAAGGGACCAACTTGACTGTGAGAGGGAGCGCAAGCTGGGACACCCACTCGGCAAGCTGGGACTATTGATTGCAGCAACTTCGCAAAGTCAGGTTGATGGACGTGTAACGGCTCATCAAAGAAGCTCTTCCATAACCAGCACCACTTGGGGAATCTCGTGTTCAAGCTGAACCAGAGCCCGGAGCAGACCCAGTCACGACTCGTGTGGACTCTGTGGAGGCTGAGCGCATCATCTCTTCTCTCAAAGCTGCGAAAACCGCGCTTAAGTTCCTGCCCCTCTCATCCATGCCAAGCACTAACATGGCCACCATGCCTGCTGTCGACCGCATTCGCCTAGAGCGAACTGATCGCACGGAGCTAGCCCTTCTGCACAGCTCCGGGGCGTGGAAAGGGGGTGTCACCTTCATTCCCCCCCCCCGCTCCAATCCTGTGATGCGCTTTGCCACCCAAAACGCACGAGGAGCCCTGTGGCCTAATGTCCACAGTTACCTACACCAGTGCGCAGTCATGCAACTCGACCTTCTGGTGGTCACTGAGACAGGATGCTGTCTACCCCTCCAGTCTGTACAAGCGGAGCTGGCTCACCACCCCCAGGGCCGCAACTACATCTGGTTCTCAACCTCCGCTTCCAAAGACACGGGCGTCGCCCTCCTGCTTCACCGCAAATGGGCTGGCCTGGTTGTAGGTGAGCCCCACTTCTTGCCAGACCACCGCGGCCTGCATTTGGTGCTGCAAGGCTCACACAAACGCAGAGTGCATGTCGTTGGTCTCTACGGCGTCTCGTCGCCATACGAGCCGTCCCGCAACCCTAAGGCACGCTCACTCTTCCGCAGCGTGCGGAGGCACCTCCGCGCGCATGTCCAGTCGGATCGGGACGTGACCCTGCTGATGGGCGATATCAATTGCACCCGAACAAACGGTCCCCTCGACCGCCGCAACCCGATTGGGGGCTTCTCGGCCGACGTGTACCATAAACTGGTCACCCGGCTAGGCCTGACTGACCTCCGGAGTGAACTCCACCTGAGAGTCGTCGGTCACACCTGGTTCTCCCCACAGACGCCAGGCCGTGCCCCGGCGTCCTCGCGCCTTGACGGCATTTTTGTCTCATACGGGCACGAGGTCGCCTGCCTGCAAATGGGCGTCCTCTCCCCGCACATGGCTCTAGTCCCCTCGGATCACTCGCTTGTCCTGGGGGTCTTCGACCAAAACCTTCTCCTTAAGTTCAACATCAGGCTGGACTACACGCTTGACCAGGAGGATGTCCCCCTCCGCTGGCGAACGCCACGGAGGGTCCTCCCCCCCGCCCTGTCTGCCCCGAAGTACCAGCACGCACTCCCTCGCGGACCTGCTGTTGACACCCCTGACGGGGACCCGGACTGGTCCCCTGACCCCAACGACCCCCGTCTGTGGAAGGCGAGTCTCAAGAGGTTGACTCAGAAGGGGACGTTGACTCAGAAGGGGACATTCTGTTAATCGCGGCATTGGCTGCAGACCGCACCTTTAAACGAATCACCTGCAGGCAGCCGATGTGTGATCGTACGTATTATAACGGCCTCTGCCTCAAACACTGCCTCGGTGGGATGATCCGCTTCCTCTCCTCGTTCGAGGGAACCCGATCTGTGGATCGCCTAGCAACCTCGCGCTGGTTCCGCCGCAGAGCCCACCAGCTCCACCGCGTCCACTGCATCTCCCTGCCCAACACTTTGGGCCTCACAGAACCGTCTGTGAAGGCCTCAACCATGTCAGATGTGAAAACACACCTCGAGATCCAGACAAAAGTCGAATTGAAATGTGTCTTTGATGTAGATGGATTTCCGGCTTGTCGGGCAGTGATCCTGGATGTGGCACCAGTGACTGTCCCACTCGCTGCAGGAGAATCAGAGCTCCCATCAGCTCCCAAGCTCCTACATGGGATGTTGCCCTGAGCTGCAACCGAATTCAGAAGCAGCTGGCTCCAACTCCGGGCCACGGATCTGGACCGGGCTGCGGATCAACTCTGGAGTTGCAGGCCAGCTGTGGACTTCGCTGAAGCCGAAGGCCCCAGCACCCGCCTGAATTTCTTGACCACCTGAAGATGCACCAACTTGAAAGCAGCGGCCCCTGAGTGCCACTGTTCAGGTGCACATTTTCCGAGTCATATTTTCAAGCATTGTCGTCAGATTTTTTTGTTTTTTGGGTCGGCCCTGTGGGCAGCACGGTCCCACTTGTAGGTACATCTTTATGCCGTTGTGTTGCTTTCCGTGGCTGAGCCACCAATTGCATGCCCCCTGAGTGTCATCAGTCATGCGCACTTGGATGTCCTTGTGATGTCAGTATCGAGTACACCACCATGTAATTGAGGCAGCCCGTGACCTTGGCCCACCGCCTTGTATCGACTCGGCTACTATCCCCCCCCCGCTTCTTTGACCAGTGCTGCTGTCTGGCTGAGAGCGCTGGCGAGCAGAAGCGAGGGGATGGACACTAGGTCGGAAATCGGGTTGAAGACCACTCTCCTTAATGATAGGCCTTCTCTGAATATGGTCTTGTCGGCCTCAGGCTGAAAGCCAACACCAGCTTCTCGAGCAGTCTGGTGAGATAGTGGAGAACATGTTCCCGCTATCTTTGTGTTGTCCGGTCGCTGTGGTTTGACAGTTCCGCAGTAGTTGTCCATCATGACCACTAGGTTGGCGCTCGGGCGATCGGGCCCCCCTTGGTGTTGTGATCGCCCCATCCCTCTGTGTGCATGCAAGCCACCTCTGTAGCCATCCGCATCTGAATCCACAGACCATCTGTTGTCCTGAGCGAGGTAGCTGTGATGCCAGACCTCTGTTTTTGCTGACAACTATCTTCTTTGAATATCCTCCTGCTGGTGGTGCTGTCGCCGTGGGAGGCACGCACGTGGATGCACCTGGTCGGCATGCCGTCAATGCATCAGGACGTTGATCTGGCTGCCCGCAAGTTTCACTTTGGGAAACAAAATCACGCATCGCGGGCAGATCGAGAAATAGGGCAGGACAATGTTCTCAGGTACAGGCTCAAATGGTGCTCCCCACAACACCATCAGCAACCACACTGCCGTTGCCCTCCTCAGGGTCAGCACTAGTCAGGATGGGTGAAGTTCTGAAAGTTGGAAAAGCTTGAAGTTGGAAACCACTTCAACCTTTGGTTATGTCAGGGGAGCCAGTTTGGAGCTGTCAAGTTACCGCCACATGTGCAAGTGCTGCAGTGGACTTCGAGCTCAACATGAATTTGCAGGAGGAAGCCAGAGAGCTCCCGACATGCACAATCTTAGACCTAGGACTCAGAAAAACATTGGGTGCTGCCCAGACATGAACTAGTTGTTTGTGCACTGTGTGATTTTCACCAATGTCTACTCCAGCAAGAAACAGCACAACACTAGTCATGCAATGCTACACCAACAAAGGCAACACATTGCAAATGTCACATCACTGGAGTGTGTGTAAGCTGAGTACGGTGCAACGCTCAGCTATGTCCCCTTGGCCATCATGCCCACTCTATACTGACTGTGGACTTTAGACGGTACCTGTGTCAATGCTGTGCAACCATTGCCTTCACACATTTTGAGAGACACCTCAATGTGACCATTGTACAGAGTGGAATCTATGAGTTGTTATCTTGATTTAGGGTCTTGTACCACATTAGTCATTGTACACCCTAGCCTCAGCATCAGCTAAGGTAGACACCTCTCTGAGTGAATGCCCCCCGCGTAAAGCCCAGGTTCATAGGACAACCAGGGTGCTTGCTACATTAGGCCTAGCACGATCAACAGTAGATGGTGAGATAGCACACCCAAGGACTCATGGTTTGGAAGGTGACAGACCACCCAGCCGGAACTAGCCAATCAATTGTAGTGCATGAAGACTGGGAGGCAGAAGTGAAAGAGAGTGTTCGATCGCACCTGACTGCCACAGGCCCATCCTTGCACATGTACGCCAGGACCTCATTTCCTCCTAATTCCATCTCCCTCTCTCTCTCTCTTTCTCCTGAACTTGTTGCTCTCTGGCGCATACACCTCCCACTAAACCAAGCTATTGTTTACACTTGGCTAACAAAGAGCTGTATGAAGTCACAGAGCTGCCTTCTCCTATCAACATATGGTTGTGAGAGTGACAATCGTGTGTTGGACCTTTGGCACAATAGTTTGTATCACTGCAACAGGGTACTTGTTACAAGTTACCTCCTGGAACTAGCATCTATCATCGAACACTAAAGGTTTTGCTAATGGGCCTGTTGAAGACTAACCGAGGTTCAATCTGATTGATGCCATGTGTCCCTTGGGAAAATTGGAACACAGCGTTGAGCCCTGCTCCTGAGTTTAATCTGACCTCACCTACACCTGTCCCCTCATCCCTCGGTTGCCCCCCCATCCCTTTGGGTATTGTCCCACATTAGTTATCAGACAGGCTAGCCTCATTAGTTATCATACAGGATTGTGCAGCAGGCACCCATGTCTAGTTCAAGGACAACCTTTGTGGCCTGTCAGCGAGGTTGTGTTTTGATTGCTGTGGTGTGACCTGCACTTACCCGCACTTGCTTGAGGTGTTTGATCATCTAGGCGCACCCAAAAATTGATTAATGAAAGCCCAGGGTCATGATGTCATGATGTTGCGTGTGTGAGAGAGTTGGTTGCATGTGCATGATGGAGCAATGTAGACAGAGGAAGGAGGAAGAAGGGAAGAGGGGAGGAGGGAGGGTGGGGGGGGCGGCCGGACCTGCCGGAGAGACTCTGCGCTGAGTTTTGCAGCTTGCATATCGCTCTCCTCCACTCGGTGCTCACTCTCTTCCACTCGCTTGCCGCTCTCTGCACTCTCTTCAAGCTGTCTCACCGCTTCGCGCTGTGCATCGCGTGAGCAGCAGCTCAGCGTGATAAACCTGCACACACATCCCAGACAATTAACGCCACACACTGTGGTGCACCAGCAAGCTCGCACTCAAGCCCCCACTCATAAGCCCGCACTGTCACCCAGTCCTCGCACTGACACCACCCCGACCCTTGTGACTCCTCAAGACAGAGCAATGCTACTCACCACGGCTAGTTCGCCCTCGCTTTGGACTATCTGGAGTTGGCCCTTGAGCTCTGTCTCCACTGCGCGAAGAGCACTGGCCTCGGCCTCAATAGCCTTGATGTGCCGAAGCGCAGCAGCGAGCTTTGTGTGGGTGTCCTCATGTGTATCGCTGGCCAAGGCCGCGTGGGCCAGAAGCTGCTTGAGCTCCTCCTCACCCTGCCGGAGATGCTGCACCTGCTGCTCCTGCGCCAGCTCCAGCTGCTTGGCGCGCTGCGAGAAACTATCGTGTTATCGTGTTATCGTTATTATCGTGTGCACTGGTTTGGAGTCTGACAATCATACCAAGTAAATCAGGTGGAGTAAATCAGAGAGTGCGGGAAACCAGAGAGCTCCAGTCGATCAGAGGGTGCAGTAAAACAGAGGGTGTGCCAGTCATATTGCGGTGCTTCAGTGAACTCTGAGTGGCCTCGTCAACTCGCCAAGCAACCCGCACGGGTTGCAAATCCAAGCTGTAAATTTTGCCAAGGCACATCCAAACGCCTCGCCGGATCAAATCAGCGCCTCTGTGATCCCAGATTCCTCAGCACCTGTGATTCCCCCGCACCTCTGAGATTCTTCACCGCACCTCTGTGGCTTTACCCGCCCTTGTCTCAGCGTCGGTGAGGGAGGCCTCTAGCGCGGCAACCTTGCGGCGCGCAGCCTCAACAGCCTTGCTGCCCTTCTCCTTCCACTCCTTGGCCGTCGTCTGCCACCTCTCAATTAAGAATGCAGAGTGTGAGAGATAGCCTCGTTTAGATAGACAGACAGAGAGTGAGCGAGCTAGAGGACAGACCTCAGCAGCCTTGGCCCTGTTGTTGGCTTCTGCAGCTTGTTTAATAGCCTTGGGCCCTTTGTCCTTCCACTCGTTGACTTCCTCGGCAGCCTTGTCAGCCTTGTCCTTCCACTCACGAGCAGTCTCGACAGCCTTGGCCGCCTTCTCCTTCCACTCCTTAACTGCCTTGCCTCCCTTTTCCTGCCACTCCTTGGCCTCCCTTGCGATTTCTTCCGCACGCTCCTCGCACTCGCCAAGTGCAGCACCAGATTGACCAAGCGAGCGCTGCAACTCCTGAGCCGCCCGCGTATCAGCGACAAAACTGCAAGCTCTCCTCTCGCAGAAGTACTCTCGCATGTCAGTAACAAACCGCAAGCTCTCCTCCTGCGTGGACAGCGAGCGAACGAGAAAGGGGCGCGCGCGGGGGGGGGGGAGTGGTTCTAGTGTGTGTGAGAGAGAGAGAGAGATCGAGAGAGAGGGAGTGCAAGCCATTCAGGAGAGAGAGTTACGCATGTGGACGAGAGAGGGGGGTGGAGGGGATGCAGCCCGGGTAACTCGGTCGTCGGCACACCTCGCCCTCTCGTCGTAGTTGGGCGACTTCACGGTCGAGTTCGACGGTGTGACGCCGTGACTCCTCCTTGTCGCAGGTAGCCTCTTCCACTTCCTTACGGAGCTGTTCCACACTGCATACGCAGACGTCACCACGCCCACACACTCGCCACACATGAGCACACCGCGACACGCGCCAGCGGACGCACGCATAGTGCACTCGCGGGAACAGACGTATGTAGAGACACTCCACACAGGTAGAGAGTACCGTTTGCTCAGCTCGTGTCCCTCGCCCTCGGATTCCTCAGCTGCGCGTCGTGTAGCACTGGCTGCCTGCTCCTGGCGCTGTGTGAGGGCACTTTCCGAGCATAGTGCTGTACTGGTGGAGAGCGGATGCATTTGCTTTTCGCTGACAGGATTTGGCCGTGGAGGACACACAGCGAAAGAACCAAGACACAAAGCAAGAGAACACAAAGCTAGAGAATCGACACACAAGTAAGACAACTCAAAAACTTGATGGAAATCGAGTGAGTCGATACCTGGGAAGCAACACTGGCAGAGGCAGCAGCAGTGACATCGCCTGCCGCGGCGGTCGCTGCTTGCTGCCTTGCGGCTTGGAACGCTGCGGTTGCCTCGGCGAGCGCCGCACTCGGCTCCTCCTTTTCCTTCACGGCTTCCTGCGATGACACTCAGAGTGGAGGGCATTGAGACAGGAGTCAAGGGAAGTGGATGATGTTGGTGAAACACACACACACACACACACACACGAAGAGCCTTGTTCTGTACGCCAATCTGGCCTGCTGCCTTGACGAGCTGCTCGGACACGACCTTGTCGTGCAGTTGAGAGAGCTCCGTCGCCTGTCAGCAAATTGTAGCCGATGAGTGAGGTGGTGCACATTGTGCACAGCTTGATAGAGGGCGTGAGGGTGTACACTTGAAGATGTACACTTGCGCTGAGTTGACTTGCTTGACTCGTGGAGATCCTCGCACAAAAACAACAATGGGCTCCACACCCCAAATATAATTTGCCACGCCCCAAACACGTGCTCCACCCCAAAACAGAACGCGTGATCCACACCACAATACAGAATGTATGCTGCATGGACAACATTGCTAGACGCGTAGAGCACTCCACATACGCGCACACACAAAGGTCAAGGAAGATTCGGATCGGAGCGCATACCTGCGCGTGCGGCGGGCCTTGTTTGGGTCGGTCTCTGAGCTGCGCGGCCAACTCCGTCAGCTGGTCCTGGAGTGCTCCAATAGCGCGGTCGTGCTACAACACACGTGTCAGACTTGCCAACATTCATGCGGCAACACCGTCGAAGAGCAAGTGAAACAAGGCGTGAACCCAAGCACACGCTTGGTGATCAACGTCAACCAAGAGCTGCAAACGAGTCGACCCACCTCCAGACTCTTCTCAGCAGCCTCGTCATCCATCATGTCGACCTGTCAATGTTCAGTCCAGGAAAGTATTGCAAGGGTCAATTCTGGTTCACCTGGCGTTGGAGCTGTTTCCGGGCCTTGACTGCAGCGTCGACCCTCCTCTCCGCCTGATCCAATTGGTCGCGCAGAGCTGTCAAATTGCTCTCCTCGGCAGATGTGATCCTCTCGGGACCGGCCCCCTCCTTACTTCTCTCTTTTTTCAACTCCTCGATCTCAGTGACAAGCCGGCCCCTCTCTGCGGCAAACATATCGCGCTCCATCTGAAGCCTCTCACGCTCTGAGTTTGAGGCGCGGAGTTGAGCTTGCAGTCGGTCCACCTTGGCATTTGACACGCCCCCACGGCCATGAAACTCACCAAACTCACCATCAACATCCTTCGGTCCCGATCCTCCCTTTTCTTCCACTGTGATCGACAGGAGGTCTGTGGGACGTTGGGGAGCTGTCGCTAACAAATGACAGGGACTTACGTTGATACTGTGTTGAAAGAGAGCGGATTCGTTGCTTCTGCTTATTGATGATAATAATTAGATCGCGTTTGTTGGCATTTGCGTACGGGTCTGGGCCCTCTGCAGGACTGCCACGACCTGCACCTCCGCGACCAGCGCCCGCAGCAGAGCCACGCCCAGCACTAACTGAACCCGTTGCGACAGCGCGGCCTCGCCCTGGAGTCGGTTTGGCCGATCTCAACTCTGGACTGTCCTCCCCCTCGTCTCCAACAGAGAAGGCAGATGTTTCTTCCTGTTCGACGTTCAAGATCACAACGCACACGCACGCACACACACAACTGGAGAACCTTTTTGGCAATTTCGAAGGTTTCGTTGAAAATCTCGGTCTTCGCGGCTATCTGCGCCTTCATGTTCTCACCGATCCCCCGAAAGGACCACATGGCGAAGTCAAGAAGCTGAAGCAGGGCGACATACGAAAGTGGGTAGAGTTACTGGTTCTTGCATATAAACGTGGACGCTAAGTTTACGTTTCTGGAGCAAATTCAGAGCAATGCGCAGCTCGGGCGCCACCTCCTCTCGGCTCAGTCTCCGAGCTACGTTCGAGCCGGTTTCACCTCAGCTGCGGAGTTTAATTGTCCACAAGTACCATCACGAAGGCAGGAGCACTCGCGACCTTGGAAGCGAGTTCAAAGTCTCCAAGAGCTTTGTTGCAAAGGCCGTTCGGGCATTGGATGAGCTGAACGAAGCACTGCCACAG